>CM072682.1:33894538-33897038 GCA_036884735.1 Huso huso
ACACTGCTGTGCAGCAGGAGTCTGATTTCCACCCTTGTAATAATAATAATAATAATAATAATAATAATAATGTGGTCTCTCACCCTCATGCGCTCAGGGAACTCCACAGCGAAGTGTGCGTAGATCGAACCGCGACTCCCAGCTCCAACAACGATGACATCGACACACGCAGCCATCGCACACGCTACACGCTACACAAGAAACAAACAGCACAGGGTTACAGGACATTCAAATTACAATCACTGCCCCCTACTGGAAATGCAGTGCCATTACACTGTCGGGCACTGCCAGGTGATTGAGGGGGGTGTCTCTTCAGGGAATGGCTTAGTCACCTAGGCAGGCTTGCTGGAGCACACAAACACAGTGGCAGGTTCATCGAGGATCATTGCCCCTTGTGTCTAATTAAAATTCCCAGCACCTGCACGGGGGGGTCGGGGGGGGGGCAGCCCTTTGATCCTGGCTGTCTTTGGGGTGTTTAATGGCTCACACATTAACTTGGGACAGCAGTGTGCTGGGGAGGGGAGGGCTCTTTCAGCCCCTGTCTCACTGAGCAGCGCTCTTTGATTCTTTGTTGCTGGACACTGTTTCATTTGCGTGTGTGTGTGTACACAGACACACAGACACGCAAGGACACATGTGTCCCATTGTGTTGCAGATGGTGAAACACGGGCAGCTGTTCCATCTACACAATGACACTCACAGGCTAATCCAGCTCTCTCAGTGTGGGTGCGTCAGTGTGTTACACAGACAGACAGACAGAGACACGGAGACAGACAGACACGCAGACACACAGACACAGACACACACAGACAGACAGGCTAATCCAGCTCTCTCAGTGTGGGTGCGTCAGTGTGTTACACAGACACACAGACACACAGAGACAGACAGACAGACAGACACGTCGTTATCACAACACCATTTTTCGTTTTAAAAAAGTCAATTTTTAAAGTATTTGGTACGAGTTTTGTAACATTAAATTCGATTTTAAAAACAGTAATTGCATTTTGGTGTAAAATGTTTCACTATTCCTGTATTTATGTGTGGATGTATTTTAATGAAAGGTCCATGACTATACCTATTTGGACCCAGGAAACCGCAGACGAAGGCGGGTCGCCTCTAACACGGGACTCGCTCAAACTGACCCTGCCGGACCTGCACCGCGCACCGCACGCCGCACGGTGGCGCTCGCAACGACGCGTCGATCAGGTGCGTGTCTTCATAGGCGTCTCGGAGTTTCTTATTTTATTTATTTTTCAACACCAGTTACACGAATTAAAACGTAGCTGACATCATATCTTGTTTTAAAATAAATATGAACACACATTTTAGCCTTTGAAATAGCCTTAAAATAACTGCACACGCGTGACGCGATCAAACAAACATGAAAATAAAAAAACACACGAGAGAGGTCACGTTTTTGAACTGCAAAGCGGCGCTGCCTGTATACGAAACAACGCAGAGGCAGTGTTAGGCGTATCTGGTGTAGGTGGACAGCATTCATCTAAAAAGGGGGGCTTATCACAAAAAAAAGAAAGGTCAGGTAATATTTTTTTAATGAAACCGCAGCGCTTGTCCTACCTCCGGTTTCGCTCTGCGCTCCGAGTTGAGCGAGTTGAGCTTCGGCGCGCCCGCCCGGGAAAAGCCGAGGAGTCGAAGGCGGTCCGGCGAGCTCCGGCGACACGACCCGAAAGATAAACCCGTCGCTATGCAAACTAAAACGCGTATTATTTACTAACTGTGACCACTGAGAGTGAAAGCGAAAAACGAGAAGAAGAAGAAGAAGAAGAAAATAAGGAACCGTTTTTGTGTTTGTTTTTGTTTTCAGTAAGATGCCGCGTTATCATATTTAATTCCCCAATTTATATTTTTATTTTACGTTAATAATTAACAGCCGGTTACTGTTAACTCTGCTGCTGGGTTAATATGTAGGTTTACTGAACAATAAACGCGCCGTTTTCATCGCGGTTAAAACAACGCCACATGACGCAGCTCTCTGCCCTGCAGTCTGTTCGGCGTTCACATTATCATCTTTAGAAATGATTCAAGTTGATTGTATTGAAGCGGCCGCGCAACGCAGTTAGACAGATTCCCCGCAGACCCACCCGTGGACCAGACACGCTGCCTGAAATTCCACGGGAACCACAACTATGCACCGTACACTTAGATATATATATATATATATATATATATATATATATATATATATATATATATATATATATATATATATATATATTACTGTTTAACTAAAACTCTTATGATACAACTAAAACTCTCAGTCACTCGGCTAACTATTAGAGCCACACTGCCTCCCAGCCCCTCCTCAGTTCTACCCACTAGAGCCACACTGCCTCCCTCCCTCCCAGTCCCTCCTCAGCTCTAACCACTAGAGCCACACTGCCTCCCTCCCTCCCAGTCCCTCCTCAGCTCTAACCACTAGAGCCACACTGCCTCCCTCCCTCCCAGTCCCTCCTCAGCTCTAACCACTAGAGCCACACTG
>CM072682.1:33907038-33912038 GCA_036884735.1 Huso huso
CACTCTCTCTCTCTCCCTGGCTGGGGATGAGCACTCTGTCTCTGTTCTGTTTGAGGCTGGGGATGTGCACTGGGAGCTGGAACCCAGGCTGGGGGGGATGCAGCCTCATGCTGTGTGTTTGCTGGGGCTCCGCACACACGCTGCGCTAACCAGGGCGGAACACTGCTGTTTTCAAAACCACTCGCGCTGAGCCAGCAGCAAGCAACTGTTTCAAAGCTAGAGTCTATGTGGAGTGTAACCCAGGCTGGGGATGAGCACACAGCGCTGGAGTGTAACCCAGGCTGGGGATGAGCACACAGCGCTGGAGTGTAACCCAGGCTGGGGATGAGCACACAGCGCTGGAGTGTAACCCAGGCTGGGGATGGAGAGCACACAGCGCTGGAGTGTAACCCAGGCTGGGGATGAGCACACACCCAGGCTGGGGGTAACCCAGGCTGGGGATGAGCACACAGCGCTGGAGTGTAACCCAGGCTGGGGATGGAGAGCACACAGCGCTGGAGTGTAACCCAGGCTGGGGATGAGCACACAGCGCTGGAGTGTAACCCAGGCCCTGGGGTGGGAGAGCACACAGCGCTGGAGTGTAACCCAGGCTGGGGATGAGCACACAGCGCTGGAGTGTAACCCAGGCTGGGGATGGAGAGCACACAGTGCTGGAGTGTAACCCAGGCTGGGGATGAGCACACCGCTGGAGTGTAACCCAGGCTGGGGATGGAGAGCAGCTGGAGTGTAACCCAGGCTGGACAGCGCTGGAGTGTAACCCAGGCTGGGGATGAGCACACAGCTGGCTGGGGTAACCCAGGCTGGGGGTAACCCAGGCTGGAGGGACAGCGCAGCTGGAGTGTAACCCAGGCTGGGGATGAGCACACAGCTGGAGTGTAACCCAGGCTGGGGTGTAACCCAGGCTGGGGATGGAGAGCACACAGCCAGGCTGGGGAGTGTAACCCAGGCTGGGGGTGGAGAGCACACAGCGCTGGAGTGTAACCCAGGCTGGGGATGGAGCACACAGCGCTGGAGTGTAACCCAGGCTGGGGATGAGCACACAGCGCTGGAGTGTAACCCAGGCTGGGGATGAGCACACAGTAACCCAGGCTGGGGATGGAGTGGAGTGTAACCCAGGCTGAGGGGATGAGCACACACAGTGCTGGAGTGTAACCCAGGCTGGGGATGGGGGGAGCACACAGCTGGAGTGTAACCAGGCTGGGGATGAGCACACTGGGATGTAACCCAGGCTGGGGATGAGCACACGCTGGGAGTGTAACCCAGCTGGGGATGGGGATGTAACCCAGGCTGGGGATGAGCACACAGCGCTGGGAGTGTAACCCAGGCTGGGGATGAGCACACAGCGCTGGAGTAACCCAGGCTGGGGATGGGAGCGCTGGAGTGTAACCCAGGCTGGGGATGAGCACACTGGAGTGTAACCCAGGCTGGGGATGGAGAGCACACAGCGCTGGAGTGTAACCCAGGCTGGGGATGAGCACACAGCGCTGGAGTGTAACCCAGGCTGGGGATGAGCACACAGCTGGAGTGCCAGGCTGGGATGGAGTGTGGAGTGTAACCCAGGCTGGGGATGGAGAGCACACAGCGCTGGAGTGTAACCCAGGCTGGGGATGGAGAGCACACAGCCCTGGAGTTTGAGCTCACAGTATCTAAAGGATGTGTAAACAGTGATGATGTTTGTCCGAGTCTGTTCTGATGCGCTGTCTTCTCTGTCTCCACAGCTGAGGTAGAGGGAGAGGGGGATGAGGAGGGAGAGGAAGGAGCCGAGGAGGGAGAGAAGGAAGAGGTGCAGCCAGTGAAGCGCCCGGCTGAGGCAGAGGTAAGGGGAAGGGGAGGAGAGGGGGGGGCTGTATTTGTATTTGATCAAGGCATGTGAACTATCGATGACTCCTCAATAATCCTCTTCATTTTAGGAATTGATTTTAAATGTCCCTTTTCTCACATTAAAACGACGCACCATAACCGCAGGACCAAGCCGTTTCACAGAAGGGTTTCCTCGGGGGCTTGTGTTGAGTACAGGGCGGCGCGATCCCTTTCCATTGAAGTGCAATCCAATATGTGAAAGCTCCTCTTCTCAATGCCCAGGTCTGCCTCTTGAGCTCCATCCAGCGCAGGTTACAATGCAGGCCTGTCTGCCTTCCTGGTCAGCAGTGAGATCAAACTGAACTTTTTGTTTTTATATATTTTTTTGTCTTCCCCAGGAGAAAGCTGAAACGAAAAAGCAGAAGACAGAAAACGGAGATTCGACAAAGGCTGAAGTGAAAGCCTAAACCAGCCAGCCAGCCAGCCTGCAGCCCCCCGGCCCTCCCTCTCGCTGTGTCAGCAGGGTCCCATTCACACTGTAGAGAGGTGCTTCTCACTGAGTGCTGTGTCATTCTTACATAGAAAACAAAAAGGGTTCTCCACTTTGAGAATTTGTAAATTTCTGGGGTTTTTTTTTTATATATAATGAAGCACATTCTCTACTTTGTTTTTTTGACCAGCTGATAAAAAATGTTTAATTTTTTTTTTGGTGTATTATTTTTTAAAAAAGAAACAAAATTGAAAGAAGAACCAGCTGTGTTTCAGTGTGACCTCCCTCTCCCTCTCTCCTCTCTCTCTCCTCCCTCCTGTATCTCCTCTTCCCTCTCTCCTGTCGATTAGCGAGCGGAGCTGCTGTGTTGCAGAGCTGGAGAGTGCAGGCCCTTCACTCTCTGTTCTGTGGGAGGGAGGGAGGGAGGAGGGGGTCTCTGTTTTATCGGAGTGCCTGTAGCAGGGGAGGGAGGGAGGAGGGAGGGGGGTCTGTTATATGCGGAGGGGGTCTCTGTTATATTGGAGTGCCTGTGGGAGGGAGAGAGGGGGGGTCTGTTATATTCGGAGGGGGTCTGTTATATTCGGAGGGGGTCTGTTATATTCAGAGGGGGTCTGTTATATTTGGAGGGGGTCTCTGTTATATTTGGAGGGGGTCTCTGTTATATTCGGAGAGGGTCTCTGTTATATTCGGAGAGGGTCTCTGTTATATTCGGAGAGGGTCTCTGTTATATTTGGAGAGGGTCTCTGTTATATTCGGAGAGGGTCTCTTATATTCGGAGGGGGTCTCTTTTATATTCGGCGAGGGTCTCTTATATTTGGAGGGGGTTTCTGTTGTATTTGGAGGGGGTCTCTGTTATATTATATTGGAGTGCAGCTGGTCACAATAACCTTGAGCAGGGAAAGGAGTTACCTGGCGATTTCTGTACTAGACATGGAAGGTTAATTAGTTTAGTTTTGTTCTCCAAGATGTATCTCTCTGTGTTGAACAAGCCAGGATCCCTGAACATTTTTACACTAAAACTGCAACGCACTGCCGGCTTTATTTATTCATTTCTGAGTTCAAATAAAGAGAGGGTATCTGCGGCGCTTCTGTGCCGATGCCCTCGTCTGCAATCTCAAGGGGCTGGCCACTGGTTCTCTCTCAATGGCTTTCTTGAATTAAAAAAGAATTCTTCCATTTCTATATCTTTTTTTTTTTCAGTGTACAGTTTTGTGGTCTGAACACACAGGTTTGGATCTATTTTGAAGTAGAGTGCTGTCCTGAGCGATGCTGCAGAGGGGTCTCGGGGTGTGCCTGCACTCCCGCTCGCAGGACAGGGTTCAGTAGAGACGGGAGGGGAGGGAGGGGGAGGGGGGGGGGGGCACCGTACTGCTTGACCACTGCTTTGTATATTCTGGTTCTGGATTTTATAAATAAATCATTCTGTCTTCGGGTTTTCTTTTATACATCAGACTGTGTCTCGTTTTCTTTTGAAGTCTGTTTCTGTACAGGGGGTGGTGAGGGTTGTTTTTACTTCGCGATGCAAAATAAGGGACTTTTTTTTTTTTTTTTTTTTAATTGCGTGGGTTTTCTTGCTGAGTGAAGTGACATGTGAACTTGCACGCCTCGGGGTGGGGGGGTGTAACGCTGCTGCTGCTGCACAGACACGCTTCGTGCTGTTTGCGTCACAGTTAGTGGTTAGCTCGGGCTCCATTTAACAGCATGACGTCGTCTTGTGAAGATCCGAAGTTCAAACGTTCATCACCGCAGCTCAACTGCCGCCTGGGCCTCCGGAGGAAAAACCGGCTCGCTGGTGATTGCACCGCCACGCCCCCTGCTGGCCAGTCCTGGTACCGCAGCTGCGCGATCATGGGATCACGTGTACGCAGGAGCAGAGTGTGTGTGTGTATATATACACACATACATTTATCCATAAACTCAGACACACCAGAAATGTATGGTTAAGACTAGTGCTCGCTGAGAGAGGAGTGTGTAGACTAGCGCTCATTATTATGAAGGTGCTGGTAATGACAGAGCTGAGAGAGGAGTGTGTAGACTAGCGCTCATTATTATGAAGGTGCTGGTAATGACAGAGCTGAGAGAGGAGTGTAGACTAGCCATTATTATGAAGGTGCTGGTAATGACAGAGCTGAGAGAGGGAGTGTAGACTAGCAGAGCCATTATTATGAAGGTGCTGGTAATGACAGAGCTGAGAGAGGAGTGTGTAGACTAGCGCCAACATTATGAAGGTGCTGGTAATGACAGAGCTGAGAGGAGTGTGTAGACCAGCGCTCATTATTATGAAGGTGCTGGTGAGAGAGAGAGGAGTGTAGACTAGCGCTCATTATTATGAAGGTGCTGGTAATGACAGCTGAGAGAGGGTGTGTAGACTAGCGCTCATTATTATTAAGGTGCTGGTAATGACAGCTGAGAGAGAGTGTGTAGACTAGCGCTCATTATTATGAAGGTGCTGGTAATGACAGAGCTGAGAGAGGTGTGTGTAGACTAGACAGAGCCATTATTATGAAGGTGCTGGTAATGACAGAGCTGAGAGAGGTGTGTAGACTAGCTCATTATTATGAAGGTGCTGGTAATGACAGAGCTGAGAGAGGAGTGTGTAGACTAGCGCTCATTATTATGAAGGTGCTGGTAATGACAGAGCTGAGAGGAGGAGTGCTCATTATTATGAACTGGTAATGACAACGCTCATTATTATCAAGGTGCTGGTAAT
>CM072682.1:33917038-33927038 GCA_036884735.1 Huso huso
CAGCGCAGCGTGATACAGCACAGTGTGATACAGCACAGCGTGATACAGCACAGTGTGATACAGCGCAGTGTGATACAGCACAGTGTGTAAGAAGGCGGGTCATGTGTCTGCGTTTGCCTACCCAGGAAGTGATTGGTGCAGAGGCTGCGCAGGGGGCGGGGCATGTTGCAGACGGAGTGACAGAGCAGCCTGATTGACAGCTGACTGTCTCCAGTGTCTCCACAGCTGTTGAGGTCACTCTCATAGTGCACACCATCCAGGAGGATATTCGCTACCTGGGGGGAGGGGGGGGGGAGGGGAGAGGGAGAGAGGGGGAGGGAGATGGAGGGGAGAGAGAGAGGGGAGAGGAGAGAAATTCAAGTAGTTGTTTTACAGACAGTGCACGGCATTATTCTTACCTGTCAAAGAACACATTTCTATTCTATTCAGTATGCAGTTTTATAAAACAGAATTGAGCCAGCAGGTTCTCTCACCTGCTGGCTGAAGGTGACAGTCCTCCGGCGGCCGCTCTCCGCCCCCCCCGCCAGCCCGCTCTCCTCCGTCAGGGCCAGGCTCTGGGGTCTCTTCAGAATCCCGTCCAGGGAGCCCCGCCTCTCCCCGGCCCCGCCCAGCCCCGCTGTGTCCAGATACCCGCTGTCCTGCGCGCCGGTGTAGCAGCGGATCAGAACGCTGTCGATGTGGGCAGCGCTGAGGGAGGAGGAGGAGGAGGCGAAGTCGCTCAGGCCGGTCAGGGAGCTGCCCCGGCTCAGGAAGCTGCCGTATTTGGGGGTGAGGGGGCTGAGGGGGGAGATGGGACCGGCCAGGCTGGCGTAGAGCCTCTCGGAGTGTGGGGGAGGGGGAGTGGGGGCTGGGGGCAGGTCCTCTCTCTCCCCCTCTCCGGAGGGAGCCGGCGGGGAGGGGGGCAGGGGCAGGCTGGGGCTCTTCAGCGTGTTTTTGGGGCGTCCCCCCATCTCCTGCACCAGGGGTTGCTCTGGAATGCTGGTGAGGGTCATTGCCGTGGTGACGGAGAGGGTGATGGCGGTGAAGAGGTAGACGACCCTCAGCTGACCCCCCAGCGACCTCCCGAACTCCGTCCTGTCCCAGTTGATCCCCCCGACAACATAGCCGAAACCCCGCCCAGTCCTGGGGGGCAGAGAGAGAACATGGGCCGTCAGAAACTGAGGATGCAACTGCACCACGAGGGGGGGTCCATGGTGCTGTATGCTGCAGTGTGTAGGGCTGTGTAGTGTGTAGGGTGCAGTGTGTAGGGTTGTGTATTGTGTAGGGTGCAGTGTGTAGGGTGCTGTGTGTCTCTGTGGTTTTGTACAGTGTCTGTGTGGTTCTGTACAGTGTCTGTGTGGTTCTGTACAGTGCTGTGTGTCTCTGTGGTTCTGTACAGTGCTGTGTGTCTCTGTGGTTCTGTACAGTGTCTGTGTGGTTCTACAGTACTGTGTGTCTGTGTGGTTCTGTACAGTGCTGTGTGTCTGTGGTTCTGTACAGTGTCTGTGTGGTTCTGTACAGTGCTGTGTGTCTCTGTGGTTTTGTACAGTGTCTCTGTGGTTCTGTACAGTGTCTGTGTGGTTCTGTACAGTGCTGTGTGTCTCTGTACAGTGCTGTGTGTCTCTGTGGTTCTGACCCGCGAGCAGGGCGTGTATGTTGAGCCCACGGTCCTGGTCCTCCGGGCTGCACACGTCCATCATGTAGGCGTGGCTCGGGTTGTCCGCCGAGTCGGCGCTGAAGTCCATCAGAACCACGCCGCACACCGTCAGGATGATCCCCCACTTGTGATTGGACGGCGTGTCCGCCAGCGCCGCCCCCATGTCCCGCCCGTTCAGCAGCAGGGAGAGACCAATCAGAGCTCCTGCGGGGGGGGGAGAGGGGTGAGACCATCAGGCAGGGAGACATTATCACCTGTATACGACATGTTTAAAGCTGTGAAAGCTGTCCCTGTGAAGCGCTTCATCAGTAAGCAGAGGTTTTAGAACAGGAGTCGTCTCTCCTCCGTGCTTTACTGAGTAATAACAGAAGGGCTGCTGTGGACCCGCACGAAGCAGGCTGGGATCGGGATGGGACTGGCTCACCGATGGAGAGGACCAGGATGAAGGGGCGCCGCCTCCCAAAACGAGAGGAACAGCGATCGCTCCACGCCCCGAGAAACGGCTGCAGCAGGAACCCTGGAGAGGGGGGGAGAGGAGTGTGATCAAAGCCTGTTTGCTAAGCTGGTGATGAAGACCTGCGCTGGGTGAGAGGGCTCTGCGGCCGGAGTCTTCTCCCCACCCCGCCTCGCTCACCCAGTATGGGGCTGATGAACCACACCAGGCTGTACAGCTGATCGGGCAGGCCCATCTGCAGCAGCGTGGGGGTGACGTACGCCGTCTCCATGGCGTAGCTGAACTCGATCCCGAACAGGATGCAGCCGTTGAGGAGCAGCTCTGGCAGGGCCCTGCGGGGGGGCGGCCTCTCCGCGGGGCAGGGCGTGTTGGGGGGGGGGGGGCGGATCAGCTTCTTGTGCTTCGGGTGACGCTGGAAGCTGTTGGCTCGGTGGCTGAGGTGCCGTGTGGAGGAGCCGGGTCGGAAGGCGTGGCCGGGGAGCGGCGGGGGGGAGAGGAACAGCAGGGCGTCGCCCGGGGTTACACCGGGTGATGATGTCATCCTGGCTCCTTCCTTCTCCTCCGACCGAGCGCTGAAACAGGCAGACAAACGAAACAGCAGACTGAAGGGTTTCAATGGGTCTCTGTCACTGACTGGCCAGCAGTTTGTATTGCTGGCTCACTGTGATGAAACCCCGGCTACTTTACCCTGGTGTGCCATATGCTTATTAATATGCTTTACAATGCTTCCCTATGCTTTACCAGACCTCTCTGTGCTTTACAATGCTTCCCTATGCTTTACCAGACCTCTCTGTGCTTTACAATGCTTCCCTATGCTTTACCACACCTCTCTGTGCTTTACAATGCTTCCCTATGCTTTATCATACCTCTCTGTGCTTTACAAAGCTTCCCTGTGCTTTACCAGACCTCTCTGTGCTTTACAATGCTTCCCTATGCTTTACCAGACCTCTCTGTGCTTTACAATGCTTCCCATGCTTTACCAGACCTCTCTGTGCTACAATGCTTCCTATGCTTTACCAGACCTCTCTGTGCTTTACAATGCTTCACCACACCTCTCTGTGCTTTACAATGCTTCCCTATGCTTTACCAGACCTCTCTGTGCTTTACAATGCTTCCCTATGCTTTACCAGACCTCTCTGTGCTTTACAATGCTTCCCTATGCTTTACCAGACCTCTCTGTGCTTTACAATGCTTCCCTATGCTTTACCACACCTCTCTGTGCATGACAATGCTTCCCTATGCTTTACCAGACCTCTCTGTGCTTTTTACAATGCTTCCCTATACTTTCATACCTCTGTGTGTAACAATGCTTCCCTATGCTTTACCATACCTCTCTGTGTAACAATGCTTCCCTATGCTTTACCACACCTCTCTGTGCTTGACAATGCTTCCCTATGCTTTACCAGACCTCTCTGTGCTTTACAATGCTTCCCTATACTTTACCATACCTCTGTGTGCTTAACAATGCTTCCCTATGCTTTACCATACCTCTCTGTGCTTAACAATGCTTCCCTATGCTTTACCAGACCTCTCTGTGCTTTACAATGCTTCCTATGCTTTACCACACCTCTCTGTGCTTTACAATGCTTCCCTATGCTTTACCAGACCTCTCTGTGCTTTACAATGCTTCCCTATGCTTTACCAGACCTCTCTGTGCTTTACAATGCTTCCCTATGCTTTACCATACCTCTCTGTGCTTTACAATGCTTCCCTATGTTTTACCAGACCTCTGTGCTTTACAATGCTTCCCTATGCTTTACCACACCTCTCTGTGCTTTACAATGCTTCCCTATGCTTTACCAGACCTCTCTATTCTTTACAATGCTTCCCTATGCTTTACCACACCTCTCTGCGCTTCACCATGCATTCACTGTAATTCATTACACTCTGCTGTGCTGTTACTGTGGGAGGCTTGTATAAGGGAAGTCCTTGCCTATCGATTGAGTGCAGTTTGCGCATGCGCGGTGCTCCGGTACAGCGCTCTGCTTTGGATGATGAAACTGCATTTTTTTTCCCTTTCACATGGAAATCGGCCATAAAACAAACAACACAAACCCAGCATTGTGTCACCGAGCAGTGTAAAGGAGCACAGACCGCACAGCACCACACCGTGTACTGTCAGTGCTGTATCACAGTCACTGCATGACGCTGTGGGATTCACCAGCACAGAACAAGGGGACGCGGTGAAGGGCAGCGCCCCGGTGTTATTCTATACCGACACCAATCGATTCAACTCTGCAATCTGCAAAGAGGCAGCTCCGGGTCACCAGCCTGTTAATATCACAAACCGGAGACGCGTTTCAGGTCAAACAAACAGAGACTTCTCTGTGACAGAAGCAAAGGTCCCTGCATCAATTCACACAGCACCGTGTGAACCAGAGCAGATATACAGAGAAAGAATGAACTGCAACACAGCGAGGCTGGAGGAGCCTGGAGAGAGAGAGATATATAATATAGCGCTCTCTCTCACACACACACTCACACACACACACACACACACACACACACACACACACACACACACACACACACACACACACACACACACACACACACACACCGGTTATCTGTTATGGGAGAGCTCAGGCATTTATATAGCAAATAGAAACATACATTTATAAAAAACGGAAAATAAGTGATTCTTAGGCAGGACAAACCGTGCAGTAAGAAAGGAAAAAGGATTACCTTTTGGGGGTTGAGAGTTTCTGTCTGTCTTTTCTGTTACAGCATGTTCTTTGTCTGTATCTGCGCTGTTATTCATGCATTGTGTTTATCGGTGGTTGTGTTATTAGCACTAGCGGTAGTATGTGTCTCGTGTCATTTCTCGGTGCCTCGTCTCACATCCTCCTTCCTTCATCTTCCTCTCTCTCTCTGTCCGCCCCCTCTACCTCTCACTGGTGACGTCACACCACCCCATTCCAGACTGGAGGAGACAAACCTGCCTCATCAGCACCGCTCGAGCCGGCGCGGTAACGAAGAGCCGCCGCATTCAAATTCAGCGTTTAAATCCCTTAGAAAAGTTTATCCGCAGTAACAGCACGGCAAAGTGTAATAAAGCACAGGGGAGCATGGGAAAGCACAGAGAGGTCTGGTAAAGCATAGGGAAGCATTGTAAAGCACAGAGAGGTCTGGTAAAGCATAGGGAAGCATTGTAAAAAGAGGTTCAGAAAATAGGAAGCATTGTAAAGCACAGAGAGGTCTGGTAAAGCATAGGGAAGCATTGTAAAGCACAGAGAGGTCTGGTAAAGCATAGGGGAGCATTGTAAAGCACGGAGAAAGGGCACAGAGAGGTCTGGTAAAGCATAGGGAAGCATTGTAAAGCACAGAGGTCTGGAAGCATAAAGAGAGGTCTGTAAAACAGGGGAGCATTGGGAAGCACTGGTAAAGAGAGGTCTGGTAAAGCATAGGGAAGCATTGTAAAAGCACAGAGAGGTCTGGTAAAGCACAGGGGAAGCATTGTAAAGCACAGAGAGGTCTGGTAAAGCATAGGGAAGCATTGTAAAGCACAGAGAGGTCTGGTAAAGCATAGGGAAGCATTGTAAAGCACAGAGAGGTCTGGTAAAGCATAGGGAAGCATAGGGAAGCATTGTAAAGCACAGAGAGGTCTGGTAAAGCATAGGGAAGCATTGTAAAGCACAGAGAGGTCTGGTAAAGCATAGGGAAGCATTGTAAAGCACAGAGAGGTCTGGTAAAGCATAGGAAGCATTGTAAAAGCACAGAGAGGTCTGGTAAAGCACAGGGAAGCATTGTAAAGCACAGAGAGGTCTGGTAAAGCATAGGGAAGCATTGTAAAGCACAGAGAGGTCTGGTAAAGCATTGGGAAGCATTGTAAAGCACAGAGAGGTCTGGTAAAGCATAGGGAAGCATTGTAAAGCACAGAGAGGTCTGGTAAAGCATAGGGAAGCATTGTAAAGCACAGAGAGGTCTGGTAAAGCATAGGGAAGCATTGTAAAAGCACAGAGAGGTCTGGTAAAGCATAGGAAGCATTGTAAAAAGCACAGAGAGGTCTGGTAAAGCATAGGGAAGCATTGTAAAAGCACAGAGAGGTCTGGTAAAGCATAGGAAGCATTGGGAAAGCACAGAGAGGTCTGGTAAAGCATAAAGGGAGGCATTGAAAAAAGCACAGAGAGGTCTGGTAAAGCATAGGGAAGCATTGTAAAAGCACAGAGAGGTCTGGTAAAGCATAGGAAGCATTGTAAAGCACAGAGAGGTGTGGTAAAGCATAGGGAAGCATTGTAAAGCACAGAGAGGTCTGGTAAAAGCATAGGGAAGCATTGTAAAACACAGAGAGGTCTGGTAAAGCACAGGGAAGCATTGTAAAGCACACAGAGGTCTGGTAAAGCATAGGGAAGCATTGTAAAGCACAGAGAGGTCTGGTAAAGCATAGGAAGCATTGTAAAGCACAGGAGGTCTGGTAAAGCATAGGGAGAGGCATTGCAAAAGCACAGAGAGGTCTGGTAAAGCATAGGAAGCATTGTAAAGCACAGAGAGGTCTGGTAAAGCATAGGAAGCATTGTAAAAGCACAGAGAGGTCTGGTAAAGCATAGGGAAGCATTGTAAAAAGAGGCAGAGAGGTCTGGTAAAGCATAGGGAGGCATGGGAAAGCCTGAGGGGAAAGAGGTCTGGTAAAGCATAGGGAAGCATTGCACAAAGCACAGAGGTGTGGAAAAGCATAGGGAAGGTTGGTTTTAAAGGCACATTGTAAAGAGGTCTGGTAAAGCATAGGGAAGCATTGTAAAGCACAGAGAGGTCTGGTAAAGCATAGGAAGCATTGTAAAAGCACAGAGAGGTCTGGTAAAGCATAGGGAAGCATTGTAAAAGCACAGAGAGGTCTGGTAAAGCATAGGGAAGCATTGTAAAGCACAGAGAGGTCTGGTAAAGCATAGGAAGCATTGTAAAGCACAGAGGTCTGGTAAAAGCATAGGAAGCATTGTAAAAGCACAGAGAGGTATAGTAAAGCATAGGGAAGCATTGTAAACACAGAGAGGTCTGGTAAAGCATAGGGAAGCATTGTAAAGCACAGAGAGGTCTGGTAAAGCATAGGGAAACATTGTAAAAGTACAGAGGTCTGGTAAAAGCATAGGAAGCATTGTAAAGCACAGAGAGGTCTGGTAAAGCACAGGGGCTGGCATTGTAAAGCACAGAGAGGTATGGTAAAGCATAGGGAAGCATTGTAAAGCACAGAGAGGTCTGGTAAAGCACAGGGAAGCATTGTAAAGCACAGAGAGGTCTGGTAAAGCATAGGGAAGCATTGTAAAAGCACAGAGAGGTCTGGTAAAGCATAGGAAGCATTGTAAAGCACAGAGAGGTCTGGTAAAGCATAGGGAAGCATTGTAAAGCACAGAGAGGTCTGGTAAAGCATAGGGAAGCATTGTAAAGCACAGAGAGGTCTGGTAAAGCATAGGGAAGCATTATAAAGCACAGAGAGGTGTGGTAAAGCATAGGGCAGCATTGTAAAGCACAGAGAGGTCTGGTAAAGCATAGGGCAGCATTGTAAAGCACAGAGAGGTCTGGTAAAGCATAGGGAAGCATTGTAAAGCACAGAGAGGTGTGGTAAAGCATAGGGAAGCATTGTAAAGCACAGAGAGGTCTGGTAAAGCATAGGGAAGCATTGTAAAGCACAGAGAGGTCTGGTAAAGCATAGGGAAGCATTGTAAAGCACAGAGAGGTCTGGTAAAGCATATTAATAAACAAACCCTGGTAAACTAACCCTTATAAAAGTTTCCCCACAGTAAAAGCACAGCACAGTGTAATAAAAGGCTGATAAACATGAGTTCTAATGTTGAATTTTAGGAAGACAAGTGTACAATGATGAGGGAGGTAGTGAAAATGGTGGCAGTCTGGCGGTGGGAGAGGTACAGTACTGGCTGACTACATGAAGCGTCATCAATGGTTAAGCACAGGGAAGCAGTGAAGCAATGCGTGTAATATTAAGTGCAATCTTTGCAGCGTGAACTATGCACATACATCCGCCACTCGAGTTTATTGCGAGTATGAAAAATGGAAAGATTATCGGCACAGCAGCGCCCTCTACCGCCTAGCTCACGGCACAGCCAGACTTCGTTTTTATGCAATACGGGTCTGAGTTTATGCAACAAGACCCGCCCTTTTTCTCCCTTATATGAGCATACCGGACCTCTGTCGCAAGGTGATTGGTTAATACGAGATGGGTGCGGGCTCTGATTGGTCTGTAGGCGTTGGTTTGTGTGGCGGAGGCGGGGTTTAGGCGCCTGAGGTTTGAACTTTCAGTGCAATATTGCGACACTGTGCTACATAACAGCAAACTGAAGACTCGTTGAAAATACTTTTTATTAGACTTTACTTTTAAAAAGGACGACATGAGTGACGTAGACCTGCGTAAAATCGGCGTGAACGTGCTGAAGAATGTCACAAGTGGAGAGGTCTGTAAACATGCTATTGTTTTCAATTAAAACTAATAAATACGTGCAATATAGAGGCGAGACTCAAATCTATCAGAACGCAACAATGATACGTGTTTCAAGGGACTGGACCGCAGATGTGATGTTTGACTTTGAATCTCGCAGTACTTTTGAACGTGGTGTTTATTTATAACACAACTCCATTTCAAATATATTTGGCAGCTTGAACGGAATGAATCTCCTGCTGAGCCTTTCAATTGAATTGGTTGTCTTATGAGCCACAGCGTCACCGTGTCATGTTTGATTAGCTCGCAGACCGGTTCTATACACAGGTCCGATGTTTGATGTTTGATGTTTGATGTTTGATGTTTGATGTTTGATGTTTGATGTTTGACTGTGTAACTGTATCCCGCGTCCTCCATCTCGGCTCTCAATCCTCTTCAGTTCACGCGCGGCTCCAAACCGATAGCTCCGCGCAATGCAATCAATACACGCACAGATACATGACTCTCGATCTGAGCGTTATTGCAAAGCTTCCGTATTCATGCTGTCAAGCCGCTTGGTTGACAGGAGCAAAGTTTAAACCGGTGAAAGATTGTATTTGCTCCCGTTGCAGGTGAATCATTATCCGGGTTTTATTAGTGTAGGTGAGACGAGCTCCCATCGCTCTACAGCGGGGCTCTTACCGAGCTGAGCTCCTCCACGAGTTATTATTATTATTATTATTATTATTATTATTATTATTATTATTATTATTATTATTATCATGGAGCTCACAGGGTGAATGTTAAACCTGGCCTGGCTCACACTGCTCTGCAATGGGAGTTGTATTTCTGTCCCCTCCTCACAGTTTTAAGCTGGTTGGAAATCAGTCCATCTTTTATCTTTATCAATTTTCTCCCTCCTCTTCCCTTCCCTCCCCTTGCCTCGCCTCCTCCCTCTCCTCTCCTCTCCTCTCCTCTCTCCTCCCCTCCCCCCCCTCCCCCCCTCCCTCCCCTCCCCTCTCCCTCCCCTCCCCTCTCCCTCCCCTCTCCCCTCCCCTCCTCCCCTCCTCTCCTCCTCCTCCTCCCTCCCCTCCCCTCCCCCCCTCCCCTCCCCTCCTCTCCCCTCCTCTCCTCTCCTCCCCTCCTCTCTCCCCTCTCCCCTCCCGTCCCCCTCCCCTCCTCTCCCTCCCTCGCCTCCTCTCTCCTCCTCTCCCTCCCTCCTCTTCCCCTCCTCTCCCCCTCCCCCTCTCCTCTCCCCCTCCTGTTCTCTCCCCTCTCCTCCCCTTACCCCCTTGCCCTCCTCTCCTCTCCTCTCCCCTCCTGTCCTCTCCTCTCCCCTCCCCTCCCTCTCCAGTCTGTGGAGCTGCAGTCTCTCTGGCAGGACCGCTCTGTGGTTCTGTTCTTCTTGCGTCGCTTTGGTTGTCAGGTGTGCCGCTGGACCGCCACCGAGGTCAGCAAGCTGAAGGAGGACCTGAGTGAGAACGGTGTGGCGCTGGTGGGCATCGGCCCTGAGGAGGCGGGGCTACAGGAGTTCCAGGAGGGGGCC
>CM072682.1:33929538-33934538 GCA_036884735.1 Huso huso
AATGCACAGCTCTCACTAATACAGCATGATAATGCACAGCTCTCACTAATACAGCATGATAATGCACAGCTCTCACTAATACAGCATGATAATGCACAGCTCTCACTAATACAGCATGATAATGCTCAGGTCTCTCTCACTAATACAGCATGATAATGCACAGCTCTCACTAATACAGCATGATAATGCACAGCTCTCACTAATACAGCATGATAATGCACAGCTCTCACTAATACAGCATGATCATGCACAGCTCTCACTAATACAGCATGATAATGCACAGCTCTCACTAATACAGCATGATCATGCACAGCTCTCACTAATACAGCATGATCATGCACAGCTCTCACTAATACAGCATGATCATGCACAGCTCTCACTAATACAGCATGATAATGCACAGCTCTCACTAATACAGCATGATAATGCACAGCTCTCACTAATACAGCAGCGACAGGTATTATTTGTGACCAGTTGCACTAGCCGTGCTTCACCAGGAGGGGCAGCATTGCGTTACTTTACCACAGTGTTTCATGCTCACATGTGTAAAGGTGGAATTGGTGCCTTGGTAATGTGAGTGTCTTTTACAAAGCCAGAGAGTGAGATTGCTGTCGTAAGTGCGGCTGGGCTGGATTGCGTCCTGTTGTTCTGGGTGGGGCTGGTGGAGCTGATAGAATTCGGTGTGACGGGGTTGAATTGAAGATGGGTGTCCTGCAGTATGTGAGGTGCTCATGAAGGCGTCCCTGGAAGAATAGCACACTGCTTATACAGACTGCAGTAACCCTGTATCCTCAGGAGGACTGGCTGCAGCGTTTGCACTGGGAGCTGCAGCCCTATTACAAAGTGTCTGAGTGACATTGCAGCTGCCCTGGGTGCTAATCTGTCTCTCTGTCCCTCTGTCCCCCTCCCTCCCTCTCTCAGGAGGAGAGAAGGTGCTACTTCATTTTGTCCAGGACTCCCCGGGTGACCATGTCCCCCTTGAGACCATCGTCCAGACCCTGGGGATTCAAGCCAAGGTGCAGCCTGGAAAGAGACCCGAGGTGAGACACCCCCCCGGGGGGGAGGGAGAAAAGAGGAGGGAGGGGAAGAAGAGGAGAGGAGCCTGTGTGTGTGTGTGTGTGCGTGCATGGGACAGTGAGAGAGGGGGTGTGCATGGGACAGTGAGAGAGACAGTGGGACAGTGAGAGGGGGGCATGGGACAGAGAGGGGGTGTGTGCATGGGACAGTGAGAGAGGGTGTGTGTGCATGGGACAGTGAGAGGGGGGTGTGTGGGACAGTGAGAGAGGGGGTGTGCATGGGACAGTGAGAGAGGGGTGTGTGGGACAGTGAGAGAGGGTGTGTGCATGGGACAGTGAGAGGGGGGTGTGCGTGGGACAGTGAGAGGGGGTGTGCATGGGACAGTGAGAGAGGGGGTGTGTGCATGGGACAGTGAGAGAGGGGGTGTGTGCATGGGACAGTGAGAGAGGGGGTGTGTGCGTGGGACAGTGAGAGAGGGTGTGTGCATGGGACAGAGAGGGGGCGTGTGCATGGGAGAGGGGGTGTGTGCATGGGACAGTGAGAGAGGGTGTGTGTGCATGGGACAGAGAGGGGTGTGTGCGTGGGACAGTGAGAGGGTGTGTGCATGGGACAGTGAGATGGGACAGTGAGAGAGGGGTGTGCATGGGACAGTGAGAGGGGTGTGCGTGGGACAGTGAGAGGGGGGGTGTGTGGGACAGTGAGAGGGGGTGTGCATGGGACAGTGAGAGGGGGTGTGCATGGGACAGTGAGAGAGGTGTGCGTGGGACAGTGAGAGAGGGGGTGTGTGCGTGGGACAGTGAGAGGGGAGCATGGTGTGAGAGGGGTGTGTGTGGGACAGTGAGAGGGGGGTGTGCATGGGACAGTGAGAGAGGGTGTGTGTGCATGGGACAGAGAGGGGGTGTGTTCAAGTGGGACAGTGAGAGAGGGGGTGTGTGCATGGGACAGTGAGAGAGGGGGTGTGTGCGTGGGACAGTGAGAGAGGGGGTGTGTGCATGGGACAGTGAGAGGGGGGTGTGTGCGTGGGACAGTGAGAGAGGGGGTGTGTGCGTGGGACAGTGAGAGGGGGGTGTGCGTGGGACAGTGAGAGAGGGGGTGTGTGCATGGGACAGTGAGAGAGGGGGTGTGCATGGGACAGTGAGAGAGGGGGTGTGTGTGGGACAGTGAGAGAGGGGGTGTGTGCGTGGGACAGTGAGAGGGGTGTGCATGGGAGGGGGTGCATGGGACAGTGAGAGTGGGGGTGTGTGCATGGGACAGTGAGAGAGGGGGTGTGTGCATGGGACAGTGAGGGGTGTGCATGGGACAGTGAGAGGGGTGTGTGCATGGGACAGTGAGAGGGGGTGTGCGTGGGAGGGTGTGAGGGGGGTGTGTGCATGGGACAGTGAGAGAGGGGGTGTGTGCGTGGGACAGTGAGAGAGGGGGTGTGCGTGGGACAGTGAGAGAGGGGGTGTGTGCGTGGGACAGTGAGAGAGACGTGGGACAGTGAGACATGGGACAGTGAGACACGTGGGACACACGTGGGACAGTGAGAGACGTGGGACAGTGAGAGGGGTGGGACACACACACATGGGACAGTGAGAGGGGTGTGTCGTGGGACAGTGACACTGTGTGTGGGACAGTGACAGGGGTGTGACATGGGACAGAGGGGTGTGCATGGGACAGTGAGAGGGGTGTGCATGGGACAGTGAGAGAGGGGTGTAATGTGACAGTGAGAGAGGGTGTGTGCATGGGACAGTGAGAGAGGGGGTGTGTGCATGGGACAGTGAGAGAGGGGGTGTGTGCATGGGACAGTGAGAGAGGGTGTTTGCAGAACTCAGAACTAACACACACTGACACAGACACACACACACACTGACACACACACACACGGACACACACACACACTGACACACATACTGACACACATACTGACACTGACACACACACGGACACAAACACACACTGACACACACACACACATACTGACACACACACACACACACACACACACACACACACTGACACACACACACACTGCACACACACACACACGGACACACACACACACTGACATGCACACACACACACACACTGACACACACACAGCATGATCACACAGGACACACTAATACACACACACACTGTACAGCTCACACACACACGGACACACACACACACTGACACACTAATACACACACACACACACTGACACACAATACACACACACACACACACTGACAGATGCACACGTGCTTCTGACAGGACACACACACTGACACACACACACACACTGACACACATGACACACACACACACACACTGACACACACACACACACACACACGGACACACTGACACACACACACACTGACACACACACACACACACACACACTGACACACACACACACTGACACACACTCACACACACACACACACACACACACTGACACACACACACACACACACACACACACACTGGACACACACACACACTGACACACACTGACACACACACACACACACTGACACACACACATTGACACACACACACACACACACACACACTGACACACACTTGACACACACATTTTATGACACACACACACACACACTGCTTGGTAACACACACACACACACACAAACATCCTGTCGAACACACTGGCTGACACACACACACTGACACACACACACACTGACACACACACACACACACACAACACACTGACACAACACACACACACACACACTTAAACACAAACACACACTGAAAAACACACACTTGACACACTGCACACAGGGACACAAACACACACACTGACACACACACTGCAAACACACACACACACACTGACACACACACACAGATGACATCACACACACACACACTAACAGTAACACAAAATGTTTTCACAACTTACAACACACACACACACACACACACACACAGACACACACACACTGACACACACTCACAGATGAACACACACACACATAGCACACACACACACACACACACACACACTGACACACACACTGACACACACACACACATGCCACACACACACACACTGACACACACTTTTAAAAACTCACACTTGACACACACACAAAGGGACCAAACACACACACAGAAAGAGTACTGTCCCTGACACACACACTCACAAACACAGTTACACACAAAGACAATGAACACACATTGACACACACAAAAACCACTAAAATGTTTTCCAACTGACACACACACACACACTCAAGAGGAGGTTAAAATGTCCACACACACTGACACACACACAACATGAAGACAAAAAAATAGCAACATTAAATGACACTACACACACACACACACTGACTTCACACACATGTACAACACACATATAACAATCCAAAATAAAACCTCTTTTAAATATCCTGAGCATAACAGCCAGCAAAAAAAGGACTCAGCAAAACCTACTTGAAATCCTGATGCAACATGAAAAATGGACAAGTTTTTTAAACACACACGACACGTGTTTTTTTCACACACAGGCTTTTGACAATAACATAAAGATTAATTCTCAAACTCCTGCAGGAGACACTCAAACACAGACACACACACTGACACACACACACACACTGACACACACACACACACACACACACACACACACACACACACACACACACACACACACACACACACACACACACACTCTCACACACACACACTGACACACACATATATAAATCTACTAAAAATAAATAAATGAAACTGAAAAAAATAGGGGTCAGCAAAAAAATAAATCCTGATAAAATGAAAAAGGAAATCTGCGTTTTTTTTTTTAGTTTTTTTTTTTTTTAAAGAATAATAAATGAAATCAGTTTCCTGCAGGAGAGAGAGACAGAGAGATCGCTGGCCAAAGATAACAGCTTGACATTAATCAGCTGTGCTTGCGTGTAATTAGAGGCGAGACACGGAGAGACACTGTGTGTGTGTGTGTCTGTGTGTGTGTGTGTGTGTCACTGTGT
>CM072682.1:33937038-33971611 GCA_036884735.1 Huso huso
AGGGAGGCAGTGTGGCTCTAGTGGTTAGAGCTGAGGAGGGACTGGGAGGGAGGGAGGCAGTGTGGCTCTAGTGGAGCTGAGGAGGGACTGGGAGGGAGGGAGGCAGTGTGGCTCTAGTGGAGCTGAGGAGGGGCTGGGAGGGAGGGAGGCAGTGTGGCTCTAGTGGAGCTGAGGAGGGGCTGGGAGGGAGGGAGGCAGTGTGGCTCTAGTGAGAGCTGAGGAGGGACTGGGAGGGAGGGAGGCAGTGTGGCTCTAGTGGTTAGAGCTGAGGAGGGACTGGGAGGGAGGGAGGCAGTGTGGCTCTAGTGAGAGCTGAGGAGGGACTGGGAGGGAGGGTGGCAGTGGTTGGCTGAGGTGGGTAGAGTGGCTCTGAGGAGGGACTGGGAGGGAGGGAGGCAGTGTGGCAGTGGGCTGATGAGGGGCTAGGAGGGAGGGAGGGTGTGGCTCTAGTGAGGAGGGGGACTGGGAGGGAGGGAGGCAGTGTGGCTCAGTGGTTAGAGCTGAGGAGGGACTGGGAGGGAGGGAGGCAGTGTGGCTCTAGTGGTTAGAGCTGAGGAGGGACTGGGAGGCAGTGTGGCTCAGTGGGTAGAGCTGAGACACTGGGTATTGGATGCATGATAATGTTTGATATTTGTTTTGTTTTTTTCTGTTCCAGTGCAATGACGATGTCTGCACGAGATAGGAAGGACAGCTCAGGAGAGGAGAGGAGAAGCAGGATGACGTTCATCTCGCTACAGCCTTGGCAGCCTGCTTGCTATTTCTGTGAATGCTTTTCATTATTAGTGTTATTGAGACTTTTGAATAATATTGCATTTAACCCCCGCCCTGCAGGATCACGGTGTGTGTTTGCAATGTGACCGTGTTTAACAGAGAGGCTTCACACAGTCCAGGCCAGTCTTCTCTCTGTGCTCAGGCTGCAGTCCTGGAAGCTTTATGAAGATGGGATTCATCTCACCAGCGGTGCGCAGGATGGCGCGTGATGAGTTTACATCAGCGTTTTAATGATGCTGTTAAGAGACACAGATGAAATGAGACAGGGAGAGGCTGTGAAAACACACTCCTCATTTGTTCAAGAGCCTCTCTGTGAACTGCACTGAGATGTGCTGTCGTGTTTAGGTCTTGAGTTAAGATACAAACGATGCAAACTATTCCAGTCCATCGTGTGGAGAAAGCATCGCGATTCATCTGGAGCTACAGCCGCTCCCAAAACATTAGCATCGCCTAGAACTGTAGGATTGAGACCTTATTAAAAAATAAAATATATATATATATATATGAACAGCATTTAGATCTTTTATTTAACATCCTGTAATCAAAGAAACTACAAAATGAAATTGTAAAAAAAAGTCTACACTGTTGTTTAAAGGCGTGTGTGTGTGTGTGTGTGTGTTCGTTATTTTATTTTGTAAAAACACAGGACTGTTCCAGCTGGTGCCGCTCAGTCAGACTCAACTCCCAGTGCGGCCATTACAAACCATTAACGAGGAGAGACAGAGCATGAGGGAGGGAGGGAGAGAGAGAGAGCGTGAGGAAGGAGAGAGAGAGACAGACGTGAGGGAGGGGGGAGGAGAGACAGGGAGAGAGAGAGAGACTGAGGCGTGAGGGAGGAGGGGAGGAGAGACAGAAAGAGGGAGAGAGACAGCGTGAGGGAGGGACTGGGAGGAGAGACAGAGAGAGGGAGAGCGTCGTGAGAGGGAGGGAGGACTGGGAGAGACAGAGCATGAGGGGAGAGGGGAGACAGAAGTGAGAGGACTGGGAGGGAGGGAGGGAGAGAGCTGTGAAGGAGGGAGGAGGGAGGGACTGGGAGGAGAGAGACAGCGTGAGGGAGGAGAGAGAGGGATGGGAGGAGAGACACAGTGTGGAGAGAGTGGACAGAGGGGCTGGGAGGAGGAGGCAGTGTGGGGGTGGCGAGAGGGAGGGCTGGGAGAGACAGAGCATGTGGGGAGAGAGCGAGGAGGGAGGGAGGGAGAGAGACAGCGTGAGGGAGGGAGGGAGGGAGAGTGAAGGAGGGAGGGAGGGAGACGGAGGGAGAGACAGCGTGAGGGAGGGAGGGAGAGAGACAGAGCATGAGAGGGAGGGAGAGGGAGAGACAGAGTGTGAGAGAGGGAGAGAGTGAGACAGCGTGAGAGACAGAGCGAGTAGTGTTGTGTGCGTTCCTGGAGTGTGGAGTCTCTCAGGTAGTAATGGTTTAACAGTGTTGCTCTCAGGGTCCCCCCAGCTCCGCTGCAGCTCAAACAGCAGGAGCATCTTCCCATGTTGTAGCATCGACACTAGAAGCCCGGAGAGGCTCGTTTGTTTGTTTTCGTTGAGTTTCAGTGCTCTGGGTGCTGCTGAGTTTTGCACTAGAGGGAAGTGCTTCTGAATTCAGCAGGGAGGGGTGGAAGAGGAAAGATTGATTTTAAACATTTTGACTGACAGCATCCTTTGTTGTTTTGTGCTGGCAGTCGATTTGTCTTCATTAGAAGCTGCTGTCGGAGGAGAGGGGGCGTTTTATTCAGTGCTGTGTAAACACAGGAAGCCCCTTCACTTATATTGACTGTTAGTAAACACACACACAGACCTCGCGTCACTCAAGAGTATTTGGACCAGGTCTCCGCAGTGATTATTTTTAGCATGACTTCCTTCCCACGCTTGCGATCCATCCTTATTTTCACAAGCGGGGTCGGAGGTCAAGCAGACCAGCGTTTGGGTTCCAGTGCCTTCATCAGTGCTATTACTGAGGTGAAACTAGAAGAGACAGAGTCAAGCAGACCAGACCTCTCTGTGCTTTACAATGCTTCCCTATGCTTTACCACACCTCTCTGTGCTTTACCATGCTTCCCTATGCTTTACCAGACCTCTCTGTGCTTTACAATGCTTCCCTATGCTTTACCAGACCTCTCTGTGTTTTACAATGCTTCCCTATGCTTTACCAGACCTCTCTGTGCTTTACAATGCTTCCTTTTCCTTTACCAGACCTCTCTGTGTTTACAATGCTTCCCTATGCTTTACCAGACCTCTCTGTGCTTTACAATGCTTCCCTGTGCTTTTACCAGACCTCTCTGTGCTTTACAATGCTTCCTGTGCTTTACCAGACCTCTCTGTGCTTTACAATGCTTCCCTATGCTTTACCAGACCTCTCTGTGCTTTACAATGCTTCCCTGTATTTTTACCAGACCTCTCAGACAATGCTTCCCTCTCTTTACCAGACCTCTTGTGCTTTACAATGCTTCCCTATGCTTTACCAGACCTCTCTGTGCTTTTACAATGCTTCCCTATGCTTTACCAGACCTCTCTGTGCTTTTACAATGCTTCCCTATGCTTTACCAGACCTCTCTGTGCTTTTACAATGCTTCCCTATGCTTTACCAGACCTCTCTGTGCTTTTACAACAATGCTTACCAGACCTCTGTGCTTTACCATGCTTCCTATGCTCTGTGTGCTTTACAATGCTTCCCTATGCTTTACCAGACCTCTCTGTGCTTTACAATGCTTCCCTATGCTTTTACCAGACCTCTCTGTGCTTTACAATGCTTCCTATGCTTTACCAGACCTCTCTGTGCTTTACA
The DNA here is from genome assembly GCA_036884735.1 of Huso huso. Classification (NCBI taxonomy): domain Eukaryota; kingdom Metazoa; phylum Chordata; class Actinopteri; order Acipenseriformes; family Acipenseridae; genus Huso; species Huso huso. Next base: position 33,940,586 of record CM072682.1, read on the forward strand.
ATGCTTCCTTTACAATGCTTTTACCAGACCTCTCTGTGCTTTACAATGCTTCCCTATGCTTTACCAGACCTCTCTGTGCTTTTACAATGCTTCCCTATGCTTTTACCAGACCTCTCTGTGCTTTACAATGCTTCCCTATGCTTTACCAGACCTCTCTGTGCTTTTACAATGCTTCCTGTGCTTTACCAGACCTCTGTGCTTTTACAATGCTTCCCTGTGCTTTACCAGACCCTCTGTGCTTTACAATGCTTCCCTATGCTTTACCAGACTCTCTCTGTGCTTTTACCAACCTCTCTGTGCTTTTCCCTATGCTTTACCAGACCTCTGTGCTTTTACAATGCTTCCCTATGCTTTACCAGACCTCTCTGTCTTTACAATTTCCCTATGCTTTACCAACCTCTCTGTGCTTTTCCCTATGCTTTACCAGACCTCTCTGTGCTTTTACAATGCTTCCTATGCTTTACCAGACCTCTCTGTGCTTTTACAATGCTTCCCTATGCTTTTACCAGACCTCTCTGTGCTTTACAATGCTTCCCTATGCTTTACCACACCTCTCTGTGCTTTACAATGCTTCCCTATGCTTTACCAGACCTCTCTTGCTTTACAATGCTTCCTGTGCTTTACCAGACCTCTCTGTGCTTTACAATGCTTCCCATGTTTTACCAGACCTTCTGTGCTTTTACAACCATGCTTTACCAGACCTCTGTGCTTTTACAATGCTTCCCTATGCTTTACCAGACCTCTCTGTGCTTTACAATGCTTCCCTATGCTTTACCAGACCTCTGTGCTTTACAATGCTTCCCTATGCTTTACCAGACCTCTCTGTGTTTTTACAATGCTTCCCTATGCTTTACCAGACCTCTGTGCTTTTACAATGCTTCCCTATGCTTTACCAGACCTCTCTGTGCTTTACAATGCTTCCTATGCTTTACCAGACCTCTCTGTGCTTTTACAATGCTTCCCTATGCTTTACCAGACCTCTGTGCTTTACAATGCTTCCCTATGCTTTACCAGACCTCTCTGTGCTTTTTACAAATGCTTTACCAGACCTCTCTGTGCTTTACAATGCTTCCTATGCTTTACCAGACCTCTCTGTGCTTTACAATGCTTCCTCTGTTACAATGCTTCCTATGCTTTTACCAGACCTCTCTGTGCTTTTACAATGCTTCCTATGCTTTACCAGACCTCTCTGTGCTTTACAATGCTTCCTATGCTTTACCAGACCTCTCTGTGCTTTACAATGCTTCCCTATGCTTTACCAGACCGTTTCTGTGCTTTTACAATGCTTCCTATGCTTTACCAGACCTCTCTGTGTTTTACAATGCTTTGCTTCCAATGCTTCCTTTACCAGACCCTCTGTGCTTTTACAATGCTTCCCTGTGCTTTACCAGACCTCTGTGCTTTTACAATGCTTCCCTATGCTTTACCAGACCTCTCTGTGCTTTTACAATGCTTCCTATGCTTTACCAGACCTCTCTGTGCTTTTACAATGCTTCCCTATGCTTTACCAGACCTCTCTGTGCTTTACAATGCTTCCTGTGCTTTACCAGACCTCTCTGTGCTTTTACAAATGCTTTTTACCAGACCTCTCTGTGCTTTTACAATGCTTCCTGTGCTTTTTTACCAGACCTCTCTGTGTTTTACAATGCTTCCTTGCTTTACTAGACCTCTGTGCTTTTACAATGCTTCCTATGCTTTACCAGACCTCTCTCTGTGCTTTTACAATGCTTCCTGTGCTTTTACCAGACCCTCTCTGCTTTTACAATGCTTCCCTATGCTTTACCAGACCTCTGTGCTTTTTACAATGCTTCCCTTTTACCAGACCTCTGTCTGTTTTACAATGCTTCCTATGCTTTTTACCAGACCTCTGTGCTGTGCTTTACAATGCTTCCCTATGCTTTACCAGACCTCTCTGTGCTTTACAATGCTTCCTGTGCTTTACCAGACCTCTCTGTGCTTTTACAATGCTTCCTATTTTGTGCTTTTAAATGCTTTTCTGTGCTTTACAATGCTTCCCTATTACACTTTTCTTTTAGAAGTGCCTGGCCGTAGACGAGCTGCCTAAAACATTATTTTAAAATAATCCATCAGTTTGAAATACAGCTCAAATAAACCCTCATAATAAATCCAACAGCAACAAACGTTTCAACGAGACGTTTCTCAGCGGCCGTGTTGAAAATAAGAGGCGTTTATTTTTATTTTTTCTGGGTTTTACTGGCTGCTGAGTCAGTTTTGACTTTTATTTCCCTGTCAAATTAAACATTTCAATGTGTTCATTTATCTGTTAAAGCACAAAAAAATCAAAGTGGGATCACAGCCTCGAGGAGTGAGATCACCGAGAAGAAACGCTGCGTTCCGGAACTCTCCGACCCGCTCAGAACCTCGGACTGCTTCTGAGCCGGACCGCGTTCCGTAAAGCTGGGCAGGGATTGGCTGCATCGAAGAAGGGGGGGGGGCGGGACACAAAGTGGATTCTCAGGCCCGGGATTGGCCGGTAGTGAGCTGGTGAGCAGAGAGTGGCGCCCCCTGGCTACCACACGCGGCACTTCTCCTCGGGGTGCATGGCGCTGCCCTGCTTGCAGTGGAACGCCTCAGAGAACGCCCCGAAATTCTGCAGGGACCCCATCACCCTGCAACAGAGAGACAGGGAGAGGAGGGGTGAGAGGGGAGAGGAGGGGACCCCAACCTAACCCAACCCTAACCCTAACCCCAACCCATCACCCTGCAATGGAGGGAGAGGGGAGAGGGAGAGGGAGAGGGAGAGGGAGGTAACCCTAACCCCCTAACCTCAACCATACCCAACCCATCACCCTGCAATAGAGAGACAGGAGAGGAGGGGTGAGAGAGGAGGGAGAGGGAGAGGGAGAGGAGGTAACCCTCAACCCATCACCCCAACAACACAGAGATGGAGAGGGGGTGAGAGAGAGGGAGAGGGAGGGAGAGGTGCAGTGCAGTACCTGCTTTTACCATGGGGCTGTGTGAGCTTCCCGGTCTTGATGGACTGGCTGGCACAACTCCTTATGGTCTGTAAGAGCCGCACCACAGGAGAGCAAGAGTATTGCACCAGGTTGTGTATAATGCTCCCCTGCAGTACCCTGTGAGGGTAGAGGGCGCTTTGCAGGACCCTGTGTGAGGGTTGTGTATTGCTCCTTTTACAGGACCCTGTGTTTTTGAGGCTAGGGGGCTATGCAGGACCCTGTGCTTTGAGGGTAGGGGCTGCAGGACCCCTGTGTGCTTTAGAGGGCGCTGCAGGACCCCTGTGATGGGTTGTGTATTGACCTCTCTGCAAGTACCCTGTGTGAGTGCTTTTACAAGGGGTGCTGCAGGACCCCTGTGCTTTTGAGCTTCCTAGGCTGTGCTTTACAATGGACCCCTGTGTGAGAGTTGTGTATTGCTCCCTGCAGGACCCCTGTGTGAGGGTTGTGTATTGCTCCCTGCAGGACCCCTGTGTGAGGGTAGGGGTGCTTTTGCAGACCCCTGTGTGAGTTGTGAGCTCCTGTGCTTTAGACCCCTGTGTGAGGGTTGTAAAATGCTCCCTGCAGTAGACCTCAAATAGTGAGGGTAGGGGTGCTTTGCAGGACCCCAGTGTGAAGGTAGAGGGCGCTTAAGGACCCCTGTGTGAGGGTTGTGTATTGCTCCCTGCATTACCCCTTTTGTGTAAGGGTATTTATCGCCTAAACATTATTTTAAAAGGACCCTGTGTGAGGCTTGTGTGTGCTCCCTGCAGGACCCCTGTGTGAGGGTAGAAGGGGGGGGGGCGCTCAGGCAGGACCCTTGTGTGAGGGGGTTTTATTGTTCCTGCAGGACCCTGTGGGGAGGGAGGGTGCTGGAAGGACCCCTGTGTGAGGGACAGGGGTGCTGCAGGACCCCTGTGTGGAGGGGTAGGGGGGTGCAGGCAAGGACCCAGTGTGAGGGTAGGGGCGCTGCAGGACCCCTGTGTGAGAGTTGTGAGGGAATTGCTCCCTGCAGGGATCCCCCCTGTGAGGGTTGTGTATTGCTCCCTGCATCACCCCTGGTGAGGGAGAGGGGGTGCTGCAGGACCCCAGTGAGGGAGGGTAGTGTGGTGGGCTGCAGGACCCCCTGTGTGAGGTTGTGTCACCCTCCTGCAGTACCCCTGTGTGAGGGTAGGGGCGCTGCAGGACCCCTGTGTGAGGCTTGTGTATTGCTCCCTGCAGGACCCCTGTGTGAGGGTAGGGGGCTGCAGGACCCTTGTGTGAGGGTTGTGTATTGCTCCCTGCAGGACCCCTGTGTGAGGGTAGGGGGTGCTGTAGGACCCCTGTGTGAGGGTAGGGGGTGCTGCAGGACCCTTGTGTGAGGGTAGGGGGCGCTGCAGGACCCCAGTGTGAGGGTTGTGTATTGCTCCCTGCAGTACCCTTGTGTGAGGGTTGTGTATTGCTCCCTGCAGTACCCCTGTGTGAGGGTTGTGTATTGCTCCCTGCAGTACCCCTGTATGAGGGTAGGGGGCGCTGCACTCACCTGGGCGAAGTTCAGGAAGAAGAGCTGCTTGTGGTCGAGATCGAGGCCAGGAAGCCGAAGCTCCTCCCCCTCCTTCTGCACCCACTGGAGATAGGCCTGCGAGACACGCAGAGCTTCTTAATGCATACCCTGTCAGCAGGATGTGTATTATACAGGGTATTATTATTATTAATAATCCGTATCATCGGCCCTCACCTTGTACGCTTGTCTCACTCCACCGTTGTCAGCGATGTTTTCACCCAGAGTGCTGATCCCACTCACCTGGAGAGAGAGGGGAGAGGGGAGAGGGAAGGAGTGAGCGAGAGGGAGGGAGGGAGAGAGGGAGGGAGAGACTCTGTCCCAGTCTGTTTCTTCATGTGTAGCTGTGTTACAAACAGCTATCCTTCCTGTGTTAAAGGCTTTGACTATCTGCCCTAAAGTGCATTACCCCCAGACCCTCGAACCCCCCCCCCCCGGACTCACGTTCTGCCCCCCCGCCAGTCTCCAGGTGTAGTCCCCGGACTCACGTTCTGCCCCCGCCAGTCTCCAGGTGTAGTTCCCGTACTGGTGCACCATGCAGCGGGACTGCTCCTTGAAGTGAGAGGCGGAGAAGTTACTCCACCAATCCAGCATGTTCCCGTCCCGATCGAAATTCCTGCCTGAGAGACACACAGAGAAATCACTGTGTTTATGAACTCTCTTTCCTCGCTCTCTCTCTCATTCCCCCCTCTCTCTCTCTCTCTCTCCCTCCCCCTCTCTCTCTCTCCTCCCCTCTCTCTCTCTCACCGTTGTCGTCGAACCCGTGTGTGATCTCGTGTCCGATCACCATTCCAATCCCCCCGAAGTTGAGAGCCTGGGGCTGCTGCTGACTGAAGAAGGGGGGCTGCAGGATACCAGCCGGGAACACTGAGGAGAGAGACAGAGCGAGAGAGTGAGCGAGGAGAGAGGGGGAGAGGAGCCCTCCTACACTCTCACTCCCACTCCCACTCCCTCTCACTCTCACTCCCACCTATCTGGTTCCTGTTGGGTGAGTAGAAGGCATTCACCACGGCAGCACCGATGATCCATCTGGAACCAAACACAGAAACAAAACCATGAATAAATACCGTTTATACAAGAGACACACAGCAAACACAGCACACACACACAGCACGCAAACAGCACACACACAGCACAGCACACTCTCACTCTCGCACTCACAGCTCGGGGTCCCCTCTCTCTCTCGCACTCACAGCTCGGGGTCCCCTCTCTCTCGCACTCACAGCTCGGGGTCCCCTCTCACTCACAGCTGGGGTCCCCTCTCTCCTTACTCACAGCTCGGGGTCCCCTCTCGCACTCTAACTCGGGGGTCCTCTCTCTCGCACTCACAGCTCGGGGTCCCCTCCCTCTCGCACTCACAACTCGGGGTCCCCTCTCTCTCGCACTCACAGCTCGGGGTGCCCTCTCTCGCACTCACAGCTCGGGGTCCCCTCTCTCTCGCACTCTGGCTCGGGTCCCCCTCGCACTCACAACTCGGGGTCCCCTCTCTCTGCCTCACAGTTCGGGGTCCCCTCTCGCCTCACAGCTGGGGTCCCCTCTCTCTCGCACTCTGGCTAAGGGGTCCCCTCTCTCTGCCTCACAATGAGGTCCCTCTCTCTCGCACTCACAGCTCGGGGTCCCTCCCTCTCGCACTCACAGCTCGGGGTCCCCTCTCTCACACTCACAGCTCGGGGTCCCTCTCTCTCTCACAGCTCGGGGTCCCCTCTCTCTCGCACTCACAGCTCGGGGTCCACTCCCTCTCGCACTCACAGCTCGGGGTCCACTCCCTCTCTCACTCACAGCTCGGGGTCCCTCTCTCACACTCACAGCTCGGGGTCCCCTCTCTCTCACACTCACAGCTCGGGGTCCACTCGCTCCCGCAGTTTCTTCAGGCTCTTCTGGGCTCCGGCACGCAGATTCTCCAGGATGTTCTCAAAGTAATTCAGCTCACTGAAGTTCAACTGGAGAGTAGGAGGAGGGGAGGGGGATGGGGAGGAGGGGGGGATGGGGGGGGATGGGGGGGGAGATGGGGAGATGGGGGGAGGGGAGATGGGGGGAGATGGGGATGGGGGGGAGATGGGGATGGGGGAGATGGGGAGGGGGGGGGATGGGAGATGTGGGAGGGTTATTCAGTGTTTCCCATGGTGCTGTATTAAGCACAGGGATGACCAGGGTTTTAAACCGAATCGCTGTGCATGGCTGTGCTTTACCTGCCTTCCCCTGTGCTGTTACTCTGCCCTGGTCCCCCCCCCAGTCCTGGGGTCCCCTCCTTACGTGTGCATACTCCATGTCCAGCTTGGGGTTCCCCTTCTCTAGGATGTAATCGGGGTATCCAATCTGCTCCTTGATCGCCATGGCCTGCAAGAGAGATCAAAGAGCAGAGTGAGAGACAGAGAGTGAGACTCAGAGAGTGAGATTCACAGAGTGAGATTCAGAGTTAGGTTCACAGAGTAGATTCAGAGTGAGGTACACAGGGTAGATTCAGAGTGAGGTTCACAGGGTAGATTCAGAGTGAGGTTCACAGGGTGAGGTTCAGAGTGAGGTTCACAGGGTAGATTCAGAGTGAGGTTCACAGGGTGGATTCAGAGTGAGGTTCACAGGGTGAGATTCAGAGTGAGGTTCACAGGGTGAGATTCAGAGTGAGGTTCACAGGGTAGATTCAGAGTGAGGTTCACAGGGTAGATTCAGAGTGAGGTTCACAGGATGAGATTCAGAGTCGGTTCACAGGAGTTCACAGGGTAGATTCAGAGTGAGGTTCACAGGGTAGATTCAGCATGAGGTTCACAGGGTAGATTCAGAGTGAGGTTCACAGGGTAGATTCATAGTGCGGTTCACAGGATAGATTCAGTTCACAGGGTAGATTCAGAGTGAGGTTCACAGGGTAGATTCAGAGTGAGGTTCACAGGGTAGATTCAGAGTGAGGTTCACAGAGTGCTCACCTTCTCCATGGCCTTCTCCTTGGAGCGCTGGTCCATCCAGCGCAGCTCATCCAGCGTCTCGATGAAGGCCTGTCGGATCTTACTGATCATCCCACTGACCTGCGGGAGTGGAGCGGGCAAGACAGGATCAATACAGGGCAATACGAGATCAGTGTGTGTGTGTCTCTGTATCGGTGTGTGTGTGTCTCAGTGTGTCAGTGTATCGGTGTGTGTGTGTCTCAGTGTCTCAGTGTGTCAGTGTATCGGTGTGTGTGTGTCTCAGTGTCTCAGTGTGTCTCACCATGCGCTTGCTCTCTCCTGCGAAGCTCTCTCTCACGTACAGCGCCCCCACAGCGTTCTCCATGTTGCTCTGGACGTAGCGCACACAGTCCCGCCATCGTGCCTCCTCCACCGTGGCACCGTACAGAGCCTGGAACACACGACCACGCATGAGACACGCAAGCACACACACGCACACGCGGCCTGGCAGTGTCACCTTCTGCTAGTTTGCTCGGGTCTTGCGCTAGTTTGCTCGGGTCTTGCAGTAGTTTGCTCGGGTCTTGTGCTAGTTTGCTCGGGTCTTGTGCTAGTTTGCTCGGGTCTTGTGCTAGTTTGCTCGGGTCTTGTGCTAGTTTGCTCGGGTCTTGTGCTAGTTTTCTTTGTGCTAGTTTGCTCGGGTCTTGTGCTAGTTTGCTCGGATCTTGTGCTAGTTTGCTCGGATCTTGTGCTAGTTTGCTCGGGTCTTGCGGTAGTTTGCTCGGATCTTGCGCTAGTTTGCTCGGGTCTTGCGCTAGTTTGCTCGGATCTTGTGCTAGTTTGCTCGGGTCTTATGGTGTTTGCTCGGGTCTTGTGCTAGTTTGCTCGGGTCTTGTGCTGTTTGCTCGGGTCTTGCGGTGTTTGCTCGGGTCGGGTGCTGGTTTGCTCGGGTCTTTGCTAGTTTGCTCGGGTAGTTTGCGGGTCTTAGCTTTGCTCGGATCTTGCGCTCGGGTCTTAGTTTGTTCGGATCTTGCGGTAGTTTGCTCGGATCTTGTGCTAGTTTGCTCGGTCTTGGCGCTAGTTTGCTCGGTCTTGTGCTAGTTTGCTCGGGTCTTGCGGTGGTTGCTCGGGTCTTGCTAGTTTGCTCGGGTCTTGCGCTTGTTTGCTCGGGTCTTGCGGTAGTTTCGGGTCTTTGCGGTAGTTGCTCGGATCTGGTTTGTTTCTCGGATCTTGTGCTAGTTTGCTCGGGTCTGGTGCTAGTTTGCTCGGGTCTTGCGCTAGTTTGCTCGGGTCTTGCGCTAGTTTGCTCGGGTCTTGCGCTAGTTTGCTCGGGTCTTGCGCTAGTTTGCTCGGGTCTTGCGGTAGTTTGCTCGGATCTTGTGCTAGTTTGCTCGGGTCTTGCGGTAGTTTGCTCGGGTCTTGTGCTAGTTTGCTCGGGTCTTGCGCTAGTTTGCTCGGATCTTGTGCTAGTTTGCTCGGGTCTTGCGGTAGTTTGCTCGGGTCTTGTGCTAGTTTGCTCGGATCTTGTGCTAGTTTGCTCGGGTCTTGCGCTAGTTTGCTCGGGTCTTGCGGTAGTTTGCTCGGGTCTTGCGGTAGTTTGCTGGGTCTTGGCGGTAGTTTGCTCGGGCTGTAGTTTGCTCGGGTCTTGTGCTAGTTTGCTCGGTCTTGTGCTAGTTTGCTCGGGTCTTGTGCTAGTTTGCTCGGGTCTTGTGCTAGTTTGCTCGGATCTTGCTAGTTTGCTCGGGTCTTGTGCTAGTTTGCTCGGGTCTTGTGCTAGTTTGCTCGGGTCTTGTGCTAGTTTGCTCGGGTCTTGTGCTAGTTTGCTCGGGTCTTGTGCTAGTTTGCTCGGGTCTTGTGCTAGTTTGCTCGGGTCTTGTGCTAGTTTGCTCCGCTAGTTTGCTCGGATCTTTGCCTGTTTGCTCGGGTCTTGTGGTAGTTTGCTCGGGTCTTGTGCTAGTTTGCTCGGGTCTTGTGCTAGTTTGCTCGGGTCTCACCTTGCGGTAGTTTGCTCGCGCCTCTTTGAAGCGACGGCTCAGGCTGCCCACCCTGTCGATGATGAGCTGCCAGGTCAGGTAGTTCTGTACGGTGCTGCGAGAGAGAGCGGGGCAGGGAGACAGTCACTCACTCGCTTAAACACTCCCCCCTCACTGTCACTCTCCCCTCTTTACCTTCCTCCCCTCTCCTCTCTTCTCCCCTCTCTCACCTGACTGGGTAAGCCTGCAGGATGCTCTCCAGTTTCTGCAGATAGGGGCCCCCATAAACCACCACCTCCTCCTGGGGCAGCAGATCGATATTCACGCTGGACAGAACCCCCTGCATGAACCGCGTCCAGTTAAACCCCTACGACACACACACACACACACACACACACACACACACAGACACACAGAGACACACACACAGAGAGAGACACACACACAGAGACACACAGAGACACAGAGAGAGACACAGACACACACAGACAATCAGAGACACAGACACACACAGAGACAGAGACTTAGTTTATTAATTCAGCCTCTTTCACCGTTTTCTCTGTGTGGCAAAACAAGCAATTTCCCAGAATGCAGCACACCCTACTGTCAATATTCTGAGAGTCAATACACGCCAGGGCCGAGCCCAGTGCATGCTGGGACGGGACTCACGTTCAGTGTGAATTTCTGCTGGACCTCCGTCAGCGCCATCTTGTGGTAGAGCAGGGTAACGTCATGGCGCTCCTCTGGGGGGGAAGTGGCCTGCGGGCAAAAACAAGGGCAGCCGTGAGCATAGCCACCCAGGGGTCCTTCACGAGAAGCCAGGGCAGAGGCAGCCTCAGATTCAATAGACAGAGACAGCCTCAGATTCAATAGACAGAGACAGCCTCAGATTCAATAGACACGATGCAGCCTCAGATTCAATAGACATGATGCAGCCTCATTCACGGTTGTTCCACATTATATATATATATATATGTGTATATCTGTCTAAATGTATGAGGCTGTGCGACTCTCTCAGATTAATAGTCCTTCTCCAGCGTTTCCGTGAGATGCTGCTGACTCACGTTGGCGATGTCGGTCTCCAGCTGCAAGACTCTCCGTCTCCTCGCGCACGGAAGCTGTCGTTCTGAGCCAGGCAGCGGTCGGCACGCACCATCGCCGCCATGCCCTCCATGAACTGCAGGTACGCTGGCGTCCGCACCTGGGGTTAGAAAGAGTGAGCGGGGCTCGGGCAGGGCTCTGTGGAGCCGTCGCCTCGATTGCCCGTCGCTCCCCCCCCCCATGCAGTACTTGCCCGCTTGTAATTCCGTCGTTGAAGTAATAATCCGGGACGGCATTCCTAATGCCGGGCTGGTCGATCTGGGAGGAGAGCAGAGCAGCAGCAGGTTAGTCTCCCCTGGTGAAGGGACAGGACTCTTACAATGCCACTGCGCATTGGAAGTGCAAGAGGGACGGGTTTGTCAGAGTCACGCTGCGTCTCACCCTGGGTGCACAGAACACACGAGCATGGTTTACATTCACAATAGAAAACGCTTTCATGTTTCTGGCAGTTCACGAGTGTAATCTCTGTGTGTCTGATTCCTTTGTGGCCCCTGTGTGTGTGTCCCCTGGCCCCTGTGTGTGTCCCCTGGCCCCTGTCCTGTGATGATGTGTCCCTGGAGCCGGTGTGTGTCCACCTGGCCCTGTCCTCAGGGCCTTGATGTGATAGTCGGCAGTGGTCGCGGGACAGTCTGTCCTCCAGACTCCAGGGTCCTGAGGGACAGACAGGGGGACAGGTTAGAACGGAGGAGTGGACAGATGCTTTATTACAGACTCTGGGCTTTTCTGAGGGACAGACAGGGGGACAGGTTAGTTTTAATTTACCAACCTCTCTGGAGGTTTGGACAGATGCTTTTATTAGACCTCTGCTGGGCTTTTACTGCAGGGACATTTGTATAATGCTTCCCATGCTTTACCATGGTTTGTTTTAATCTTCCCTATGCTTTACCAGACCTCTGTGCTTTACAAATTCCCTATGCTTTACCAGACCCTCTCTGTGCTTTACAATGCTTCCTATGTTTTACCACACCTCTCTGTGCTTTACAATGCTTCCCTATGCTTTACCAGACCTCTCTGTGCTTTACAATGCTTCCCTATGCTTTACCAGACCTCTCTGTGCTTTACAATGCTTCCCTATGCTTTACCAGACCTCTCTGTGCTTTACCATGCTTGCACTGCGCTTTCCTGCACTCTGCTGTGCTGTTACTATGGGAAACCCTTATGAAGGGCCCGTGTCGGCCCCCTACCTCTGCTGCTGTCCCCGTCTGCCGAGGCCACAGGCCAGCCCCCGATCCTGCTCACCAGCTCCAGCAGAGGGGCGGAGTCCCGCAACTCGATCAGACCTGAGGAGCAAAGCAATCCAGTTACAGTTACAAGTAACTTGAACAAGAAATGTAACTCGCTACAGTTACAGCTACAAATATTTCCTTCTAGTTCCCATTGTGTTTTTGTGATAGACGTGTATCTATATAGAGACAGGTAGAGAGATAGACAGATAGAGGCAGATAGAGAGAGAGATAGACAGATAGAGGCAGATAGAGAGATAGACAGATAGAGGCAGATAGAGAGACAGATGGATAGGTATAGATAATAAAGTAATCAGTGTAACGCAGGAAGCACGGCCGGCGTGCGTGTGGCTGTGTGTCCGCTCTCACTCTCATTCATGCAGGACTGGTACAGCCGCTTGGCTTTATGGAAGGCGTCCCTGTCCTGCTCCTCCTCCTGCTCCGACTCCAGCACTCCTGACAGGGGAACAAGAAACAGTAAAAACACAACGAGCCCCCCTCTCTGCACCCCCTGCCTCTCTGCACCCCTCTCTGCACCCCTGCCTCTCTGCACCCCCTCTCAGCACCCCCCTCTGCACACCCTCTCAGCTCCCCTCTCTGCACCCCTGCACCCCTCTCTGCACCCCTCCTGCACCCCTCTCTGCACCCCTTCACTGCTCCGTGCCTCTCTGCACCCCCCTCACACCCCCTCTGTACCCCTCCCCTCTCCTCTCCCCTCTCCTCCCTCTCCCCTCTCTCCTCACCCCCTCTCTCCTCTATCCCCCTCTCCTCTGCCCTCTCTCCTCCTCCTCCTCTATCCCCTCTCCTCTCCTCTCTCCCCTCTCCTCTCCCCTCTCTTCTCCCCTCTCTCTCTCTCCGCTCTCCCCTCTCCTCTCTCCTCTCCCCTCTCTCCTCCCTCCTCTCTCTCCCTCTCCTCCTCTCCTCTCCTCTCCCTCTCCTCTCTCCTCTCCTCTCTCTCTCCCCTCTCCCCTCTCCTTTCCCCCCTCTCCTCCTCTCTCTCCTCACCCCCTTCACAATGGGCCTCAGCTCATCTCTCAGGATGTCGAACCGTGCTGGGATCGGGAGCTGGTCTCTGGGATCACATGGGAGGTCCAACCAGCCCCGCAGAGGGGTTACTGATAAAGTTCTGGTTGGGGCTCAGCGTCTGGGTCCATGTTCTGAATCAGCCGGGCTGCTGGAACCACAGGACAGGGAACCGGGTCAGTGTTGGGGATGGGATGGTTGGGGTTGGGGTTGGGGTTGGGGTGTGGGAGGGTTGAGGTTGGGGTGTGGGAGGGTTGAGGTAGGTGGGAGGTTGGGGTTGGGAGGTTGGGGTTTGGGGTTGGGGTTGGGGTGGGAGGTTGGGGTTGGGGTGTGGGGGGTGTGGGGGTTGGGGGTGTGGGGGGTTGGGGTTGGGGTGTGGGGGTTGGGGTGTTGGGTTGTGGGAGGGTTGGGGTGTGGGAGGGTTGGGTTGGGTTGGGGTGTGGGAGGGTTGGGGTTGGGGTTGGGGTTGGGGTGTGGGGGGTTGGAGGTTGTGTGGGGGTTGGAGGTTAGGGTTGGGGTTGGGTGTGGGGGTTGGGGTTGGGGTTGGGTTGGGGTGGGTTGGGTTGGGGTGTGGGAGGGGTTGTAGGTTGGGGTGTGGGAGGGTTGGGGTTGGTGTTGGGGGAGGTTGGTGTTGGGGTGTGTGAGGGTTGGGTGTGTGAGGGTTGGGGTGTGTGAGGGTTGGGGTTGGGGTGGTAGGGTTGGGGTGTGTGAGGGTTGGGGTGTGGGAGGGTTGGGGTTGGGGTGTGGGAGGGTTTGGGGTTGTTGGGTGGTAGGGTTGGGGTGTGTGAGGGTTGGGGTTGGGGTGGTAGGGTTGGGGTGTGTGTGTTGGGTTGGGGTTGGGGTGGTAGGGTTGGGGTGTGTGAGGGTTGGGGTTGTGAGTTTGGGGGTTGGGGTTGGGTTGGGATGTGAGGGGTGTGGGGGCTGGGGTTGGGGTGTGGGTGGGTTGGGGTTGGGGTTGGGATTTGGGTTGGGGTGTGGGAGGGTTGGGGTGAGGTTGGAGGGTGAGGGTTGGGGTGTGTGGGTTGGTGTGTGTGAGGGTTGGGGTTGGTGTGTGAGGGTGGGGGGTTGGGGTGTGGGACACCCCAACCAAATGGGAGGGTTGGGGTTGGGGTGTGTGAGGGGTTGGGGTGGGGGGTTGGTGTGGGCTGAGGTTGGGGTTGGAACTGTGTGTGGGAGGTTGGGGTTGGGGTGTGGGGGTTGGGGTGTGGGAGGGTTGGGGTTGGGGTGTGTGAGGTTGGGGTGTGTGAGGGTTGCAGTGGGAGGTTTGGGGTTGGGGTGTGGGAGGTTGGGGTTGGGTTGGGTTGGGGTTGGAACTTTGGGTTGGGGTTGGGGTTGGGAGGACAAACTGGTTCTTGTCAATTTTTATTTTTTCTCCAGTCTGGGGTGGGAGGAACTGGGGTTGGGTTGGGGTGTGGGAGGGTTCAAACAAACACCCCCAACTAAATGGGTGGGTTGGGAGGTTCTGAACTCACCAGGGTTGGGGTTCAAACAAACACCCCAAGGAAATCAACTGGGAGGGTTGAGTGTCTGAACTGAGGGTTGGGACTCAAACAAACACCCCAACTAATCAACTGGGGGTTGAGCTCTCTGAACTTGGGGTCAAACAAACAACCCCAACCAAATCAACTGGGTTGGGTGCTCTCTGAACTCACCAGGGACCCGGGTCAAACAAACACCCCTAAGGGTTCAACTGGTGTGAGGGTTGAACTCACCAGGGTGTGACCAAACAAACACCCCCAACCAAATGGGGGTTTTGATTTGAACTCACCAGGGACCCGTCAAACAAACAATTTCAACCAAATCAACTGGCTTGAGCTCTCTGAACTCACCAGGGACCGGACTCAAACAAACACCCCAAACAAATCAACTGGGTCCGCTGGAGCACTCTGAACTCACCAGGGACCCGACTCAAACAAACACCCCCAACCAAATCAACTGGGCTCCGCTGTGCTCTCTGAACTCACCAGGGAACTCAAACAAACACCCCAATTAAATCAACCGGGTCCGCTTGAGCTCTGAACTCACCAGGGACCCGACTCAAACAAACACCCCTAACCAAATCAACTGGCTCCGCTGAGCACTCTGAACTCACCAGGGACCCGACTCAAACAAACACCCCAACCAAATCAACCGGCTCCGCTTGAGCACTCTGAACTCACCAGGGACCCGACTCAAACAAACACCCCTAACCAATCAACTGGGCTCCGCTGAGCACTCTGAACTCACCAGGGACCTGACTCAAACAAACACCCCAACCAATCAACCGGGCTCCCTGAGCACTCTGAACTCACCAGGGACCCGACTCAAACAAACACCCCCAACCAAATCAACCTGGCTCCGCTTGTGCACTCTGAACTCACCAGGGACCCGACTCAAACAAACACCCCCAACCAAATCAAGCGGGCTCCGCTGAGCACCCTGAACTCACCAGGGACCCGACTCAAACAAACACCCCAACCAAATCAACTGGCTCCGCTTGAGCTCTCTGAACTCACCAGGGACCCGACTCAAACAAACACCCCAACCAAATCAACGGGCTCCCGCTGAGCTCTCTGAACTCACCAGGGACCCGACTCAAACAAACACCCTAACCAATCAACTGGGCTCCTCTGAACTCACCAGGGACCCACTCAAACAAACACCCCCAACTAAATCAACGGGCTCCGCTGAGCTCTCTGAACTCACCAGGGACCCGACTCAAACAAACACCCCCAATTTTCATTTATTTGTTATTTTCATTTATTTCTCTTGGTGGTCGAAGGGACCAACCCAAAAAACATTTTGTAAAAAATATATTTTTATTTTGTTTTTTTTTGAACACCAGGGACCCGACTCAAACAAACTTTTAACCAAATCAAGTTGCTCCATGAGCCTCTGAACTCACCAGGGACTCTCAAACAAACCCTATAACCAAATCAACTGGCTCCTCTCCCTGAACTCACCAGGGACCCTCTCAAACAAACCCCCCAACCAAATCCTTGGCTCCGCTTGAGCCTCTGAACTCACCAGGGAAGATTAGTGGAAACGTTTGTCATTGAATTTGAACTCACTGAAGACAAACAAACAAAACCATTTGTAAAAAATATATTTTGAGCCATTGAACTCACCAGGGACACTCAAAGAGGTTTTTTTTAACGGGAAACGTTTGTTTGAACTCAGGGACCACCCCAATTAAAACACTGGTAAAGACCCTGAGAAAGACTTCTAGTGGAAACGTTTGTCATTGAATTTACACTGAAGACACTGGAGAAAGACTTCTAGTGGAAACGCCTGCCATTGAATTTACACTGAAGACACTGAGAAAGACTTCTAGTGGAAACGTTTGTCATTGAATTTACACTGAAGACACTGAGAAAGACTTCTAGTGGAAACGTTTGTCATTGAATTGACACTGAAGACACTGAGAGACTCTTCCAGTGGAAACGCTTCTCGTTGAATTGACACTGAAGACACTGAGAGACTCTTCCAGTGGAAACGCTTCTCGTTGAATCATGGGAGTTTATCTGGTGTTTCTAAAGGCTGCGCCTTTAAGAGAACCCCCAACACCAGCAGGTCCCTTGAGCACTCTGCCTCTAATCACGCCAGCAATGCAGGGCACGGATTCAAATGAACGAGGCACTGAAACGGATTTATATTCATTTCATATTTTAAATGACTCGCAGCAGTTAAAAGTTTTGTGAATAGAGTCCAACCTAAAAAAACAGTGACGAAAATAAAGGCGAGGTGCAGACAGCGGACTGATAAACCATGTTATTTCCTCTTCCTCCCTCTCCCTCCTCCCTACCTGCGCTGAGGTCTGCTTGCACAGAAATTAGAGAGAAAGAAAGAAAGAAAGAAAGAAAGAAAAAAGAAAGAAAGAAAGAAAGAAAGAAAAAGGAAGGAAGGACCGTATTATTTATACTGGACAAGCAATCCATTTACATGACGCGCGATGGATTTGAAGAGACCGGGCCGCTCGGTTAAAGTTTTTGTGAAGACATTGGATACACACAGCAGAAGCGGAAAGGCGTTCCAAGGACCGTATTATTTATACTGGACAAGCATGACGCGATGGCGAAGTACCGCAAATCTGTGTGCCTGTCAGCGTCTGTGTCGTCAGTGTGTGTGTGTGTGTCAGTGTGTGTGTGTGCGTATGCGTGTCGTGGTGTGTGCGTGTCAGTGTGTGTACGTGTTGTGTGTGCGTGGTGTGCGTGTCGTGTGCGTATGCGTGCGTGTGTGTCAGTGTGTGTGCATGTCAGTGTGCGTGCGTGTGTTGTCAGTGTGTGTGTCAGTGTGCGTGCGTGTGTGTGTGCGTGTCGGTGTGTGCAGAGCGTGTCGGTGTGCGTGCGTGTGTGTGTTGTCGTGTGCAGTGTGCGTGTCAGTGTGCGTGTGCGTGCGTGTATGTGTCAGTGTGCGTGCGTGTGTGTGCGTGTGCGTGTCAGTGTGTGTGCGTGCCAGTGTGTGTGTGTGCGTGTGTGTGTGTGTGTGCGTGTGTGTGTGTGTGTGTGTGTGTGTGTGTGTGTGTGTGTGTGTGTGTGTGTGTGTCAGTGTGTGTGTGTGTCAGTGTGTGTGTGTGTGTGTGTGTCAGTGTGTGTGTGTGCGTGTGTGTGTGTGTGTGTGTCAGTGTGTGTGTGTGTGTGCGGTAGCGGGGGTCCGAGGGGGCTCCCCGGTGCGCGTCTCACCTCTCGCTGTGTGGAGCACGAGGAGCGCCGCCACGGCACCGCTCAGGAGCAGCACCAGCACTGTGAGTCCAATCTCCGCGCCGCTCCAGCGCCGTGCGCCGCTCCGGCTCGATTTCTCCACGATATCCATCTGGCTTTCAGACTTCCCCATTATCGAGACTCTGAAGAGCGGAGCAAGTGAGGGAGAGAGGGAGCGAGGGAGGCGGAGAGAGAGGGAGGGAGGGAGGGGAGGGAGGAGGGGGAGGGAGGGGGAGGAGAGGAGGAGGAGGGAGGGGAGAGAGGGAGCGAGGGAGGCGGAGAGAGGGGAGAGAGAGGGAGGGAGGGAGGCGGAGAGATGGAGAGGGAGGGAGGGAGGAGGGGGGGAGAGAGAGTAGAGAGAGAGGAGGAGGGAGTTCTCAGGTGAATTACCTGATCTGGAGAATATATTAAACGATATTATGAAAACAAAACAAATTATTGGATCAATCTGCATAAAACAGAATTAGGATACAGCTGGCGCGTCATTTAAAATGGATTGATTAAAGAAAATGTTTTCACAATCCTCCGTAATACTCATAACGTCAATACCCGAATCAGCTAATGAGCCGAATAATAATAATAATAATAATAATAATAATAATAATAATAATAATAATAATAATAATAATAATAATAATAATAATAATATAACAATGCCAGTCAGTTATGTAGCTTGAATCGCTGTCTCCAGTCCACGCGCATCCAAGCCAGATCTTCGACTGAATCGAACTGAAAGTAAACTTTTCACCGTGAAAAATAAATAAATAAATAAATAAATAAATAAATAAATGAAGCGGAACCGAGCGGTCTCATAAACACCAGGCTGCTCTCCTCCTGTCCGGGAGTCGTTTCAAATTCCATTCATCCTCTTTCTTCATTTTAATCGATTGATGGACGCAGTTTAAAGACATTGGATTCATACTTGGGAGCATCATTTTGTTTTACACAGTCGAATGAAATCCTTCGTTTTGTGTTCCCCCTCTCTCTCTCCTCTCCTCTCTCCCCTCTCTCTCCTCTCCTCTCCCCCTCTCTCTCTCCCCCCCCTCTCTCTCCTCTCACTAGCGCTTCCTTTATTAATGGAGAATCGAATTTGAAAATATCTCTTAAACAAACCGAGAATCGTATTGAGACGCGTCAGACCCGTGAGCGATGGAGCGGGACTGAGTCCAGTGCTGAGACAGGCGGGCGGTCTGTACCGCACAGTCACTGCGCTTACACGTTATCAAACCGAGAATCGTATTGAGACGCGTCAGACCCGTGGCGATGGGAGCGGGACTTGAGTCCAGTGCTGAGACAGGCGGGCGGGTCTGTACCGCGACAGTCACTGCGCTTCTACACGTTATCAAACCGAGAATCGTATTGAGACGCGTCAGACCCGTGAGCGATGGGAGCGGGACTGAGTTCCAGTGCTGAGACAGGCGGGTCTGTACCGCACAGTCACCGCGCTTCTACACGTTATTAAACCGAGAATCGTATTGAGACGCGTCAGACCCGTGAGCCGGCGGGGAGGACTCGAGTTCAGTGCTGAGACAGGCGGGCGGGTCTGTACCGCACAGTCACCGCGCTTCTACACGATTATCAAACCGAGAATCATTGAGACGCCAGACCCGTGTGAGCGATGGGAGCGGGACTGAGTTCAGTGCTGAGACAGGCGGGCGGGTCTGTACCGCGACAGTCACTGCGCTTCTACACGTTATCAAACCGAGAATCGTGAGACGCGTCAGACCCGTGGCCGATGGGAGCGGGACTCGAGTCCAGTGCTGAGACAGGCGGGCGGGTCTGCCAAGACAGTCTGCGCTTACACGTTATCAAACCGAGAATCGTATTGAGACGCGCCAGACCCGCGGAGCGATGGGAGCGGGACTCGAGTTCAGTGCTGAGACAGGCGGCGGGTCTGTACCGCACAGTCACTGCGCTTCTACACGTTATCAAACCGAGAATCGTATTGGACGCGTCAGACCCGTGGCGATGGGGAGCGGGACTCGTCCAGTGCTGAGACAGGCGGGCGGGTCTACCATCACAGTCACCGCGACAGTCACTGCCAGCTTCTACACGTTATCAAACCGAGAATGCGACAGTCATTGAGGCGGCGTCAGACCCGTGGCAGACCCGCGGGGGCGGGACTCGAGTCCAGTGCTGAGACAGGCGGGCGGGTCTGTACCGCACAGTCACCGGGCGCTTCACACACGTTATTAACCGAGAATCGTATTGAGACGCGCCAGACCCGTGGCGATGGGGCGGGATCGAGTTCAGTGCTGAGACAGGCGGGCGGGTCTGTACCGCAACAGTCACTGCGCTTCCACGTTATCAAACCGAGAATCGTATTGAGACGCGTCAGACCCGTGGCGATGGGGCGGGCGGGGATTCAGTGCTGAGATGGAGCGGCGGGTCCTGCTGAGACAGGGCGGTTCACCGCACAGTCACTGCGCTTCTACGTTATCAAACCGAGAATCGTATTGAGACGTCGAACCCGTGGCGATGGGGCGGGACTGGAGTTCAGTGCTGAGACAGGCGATGGGTCTGTACCGCGACAGTCACCGCGCTTCTACACGTTATCAAACCGACAAATTCGTATTGAGGCCAGACAGGCGGGCGGGTCGTCGAACCCGTGGAATCGTATTGAGGGCGGGACTGAGCGATGGGTTCAGTGCTGAGACAGGCGGACGGGTCTGTACCGCATAGTCCTGCGCTTCTACACGTTATCAAACCGAGAATCGTATTGAGGCGCGTCAGACCCGTGAGCGATGGGAGGCGGGACTGGAATTCAGTGCTGAGACAGGCGGCGGGTCTGTACCGCACAGTCACTGCGCTCTACACGTTATCAAACCGAGAATCGTATTGAGGCGCGTCAGACCCGTGGCGATGGGGCGGGACTGGAATTCAGTGCTGAGACAGGCGGGCGGGTCTGTACGCACAGTCACTGCGCAGCTTCTACCGTTATCAAACCGAGAATCGTGTTGAGACGCGTCAGACCGTGGCGATGGGGGGGACTGAGTTCAGTGCTGAGGGACTGTCACTGATCGTTATCAAACCGAGAATGCGTATTGAGACAGACCCGTGAGCGATGGGAGGGACTGGAGTTCAGTGCCGTACTGCCAGTCACCGCGCTTCTACGTTATTAAACACAAATCCGCTCGCCTGGTGCAATACTAATCAGCGCTTATCACCCCAGCGGTGTGCCTAATGCAGGGCGGTGACGCTCGGAAGCAGCAACAAAACCGCAGCGAAGAGGAGAGACAGGAGAGACACACAGGGGACTGCTGGTGTCTGAGCATCTACTGAACAGGATGCAGCGGTACAGTACAACGCTGTTAAACTCCCTAACTCCCCCTCTCCTCTCTCCCCTCTGTCTCCTCTCTCTCCTCTCTCTCCCTCTCTTTATCTCTACCCATCTCCCCTCTCCCCTCTCTCCTCCTCCATCCTCTCCCCCCCTCTCCTCGCCTATCTCTTCTCTCCTGTCTCCTCTCCTCTCTCTCCCTCCTCTATCCTCTCCCCTCTCCCTCCCTATCTCTTCTCTCCTCTCTCTCCTCTCTCTCTCTCCCCCTCCCCCCTCCCCCCTCTCAATTCAATTCAATTCAATTTGGCTTTATTGGCATGACAATAAAAATAATTGTGTTGCCAAAGCACATCCATGACATAACCGACTCAAAATACAGACAAAGAATTTTTAATACTAACAGTATCCTCCTCCTCTATATTAATACAGTAAACGAATCCCTCCTTCCCTCTATATCAAACAGTACTCCCTTCCCCTCTATATTAAACAGAATCCCCCCCCTCCTCTCTCTCTTCCCTCTCCCCTCTCCTCTCCCCTCCTCTCCTCTCTCCTCCCCTCTCCTCTCTCTCTCTCCCCCCTCCTCTCTCCCCTCTCCCCTCTCTCTCCTCTCCCCTCTCTCTCTCCCCTCTCCTCTCTCTCTCTCCCCTCTCTCTCTCTCTCTCTCCCCTCCTCCCTCCTCTCTCTCCTCTCTTCTCTCTCTCCTCTCCTCCTCCTCTCTCCCCTCCTCTCCCCTCCCTCTCTCCCTCTCCCCTCTCTCTCGTGTGTGATGGCTCTCAACGCCTGCGCGCCGGTGCACCTTCATATTTCTTGCACAGTATTTGCTAATGCAGATTAATGGTTGTATTATTTTAAATGCGCATTCTTCCCGCATGCGTGCCAAGCGTAGCAGCGCGTCTCTGCTTGCTGGCAACTCGGCAAAGACTTCAAATGGGGTCGATCTGAAGCAAAACAAATATGAGCGCACCCTCCCGACCTGTGTGTCAGCGCACCCCGTCCCGTCCCGCTCCCAGCCCGCGAGTTCTGCGTGAGAGGAGACTGCAGAGATCAGCCCAGTCCGCCCGCCTCTTACACCCGCTGTATAACGATCACCACGTGCACCAAACACTGCAAAGCCTGTGTGGCGCTTGTGTTCAGAGCGGGAGGGTCGCCGGTCAGGACATTTCATCCGGGACGAAACAGAGGCTATGGGTTCTAGGAGCGCTCCACATACTTGCAAAAAATACCTATACTCGTAGAGTGCTCAAATAAGACAATATATCGATGACTTTTAAACATGTCACACACACACACACACACACACACACACACACATATATATATATATATATATATATGACGTTTAATTCCATGCATTCGTGCGTCTCCTCAGGCACTTCACAAGTGTCGATACAATACAAACATGTCGTTAGTTTACCATACGAATGCTTCGCTGCGCTACGGGATACCCACAAGGTGGCGCTGGCGATTTAATCCACCTCCCCGGCGCCCTCTGAAAAATTCACCGTTAGAAAAATAGCGCCGAGCAGACGCACGTCACAATTCCCCTGGCGCAGATGACGCGGCTCACGTCGGCTGTTGTTTTCATCTCGGTCGTCGATGTTGTTTCTTTCGATGTTATGATTTTGACGGCTTCTATGTCTTATTTACAAATTTACTTGATTTATATTTATTTTATAAAAGTGTTCCCGAAAACTTTTATAAGGGTTACTTTTGCCATGGTTTGTTTTTAAAATGCTTTACCAGACCTCTTGTGCTTTACAATGTTTCCCTATGCTTTTACCAACCTCTCTGTGCTTTACAATGCTTGCCTATGCTTTTACCAGACCTCTCTGTGCTTTTTACAATGTTTCCCTATGCTTTACCACACCTCTGTGCTTTACAAAGCTTCCCTGTGCTTTACCAGACCTCTCTGCTTTTACAATGCTTCCCTGCACCTTTACCAGACCTCTGTGTGCTTTACAATGCTTCCTATGCTTTTACCAGACCCTCTGTGCTTTACAATGCTTCCTATGCTTTTACCAGACCTCTCTGTGCTTTTACAATGTTTCCTATGCTTTACCACACCTCTCTGTGCTTTACAAAGCTTCCCTGTGCTTTTACCAGACCTCTCTGTGCTTTACAATGCTTCCTATGCTTTACCAGACCTCTCTGTGCTTTTTACAATGCTTCCCTATGCTTTACCAGACCTCTCTGTGCTTTACAATGCTTCCTATGCTTTACTAGACCTCTCTGTGCTTTACAATGTTTCCCTATGCTTTACCAGACCTCTCTGCTTTTACAATGTTTCCTATGCTTTACCACACCTATCTGTGCTTTACAAAGCTTCCTGTGCTTTACCAGACCTCTCTGTTTTTAATGCTTCCTATGCTTTACCAGACCTCTCTGTGCTTACCACACTGTGCTTCCCTGTGCTTTTACCACACCTCTGTGCTTTTAATGCTTCCTATGCTTTACCAGACCTCTGTGTTTTTACAATGCTTCCTATGCTTTACCAGACCCTCTGTGCTTTACAATGCTTCCCTATGCTTTACCAGACCTCTGTGCTTTACAATGCTTCCTCATGCTTTACCAGACCTCTCTGTGTTTACAATGTTTCCTATGCTTTACCAGACCTCTCTGTGCTTTTACAATGCTTCCCTGTGCTTTACCAGACCTCTCTTGTGCTTTTAGTACTTCCTATCTTTTTTGTAGACCTCTCTGTGCTTTTGCCAATGCTTCCCCTGTGCTTTACCAGACCTCTGTGCTTTTTACAATGCTTCCTATGCTTTACCAGACCTCTCTGTGCTTTTACAATGCTTCCTTATGCTTTACAAGACCCTTGCTCTTCCCTCTCCCTCTCTCCTCCCCTCTCTCCCTCTCCCCTCTTTGTTTTTCTCTTCGTCTCAGTCGGGTTCATCCTGCACAGTCATTTGAAAATTGAAAGCAGGGGCATGATATATTTTCAGCATAAGCAGTCCTTGGTGATTAGCAGACTTATAAAAGCTTTTTCATTAGCTGTCAGCGGGGGTGGGGGGGGGTTGTTAGCATGACAGGCCTCTAAAGCCTTGAGCTGTGTGTGTGTGTGTGTGTGTGTGTGTGTCTGTGTGTGTGTGTGTGTGTCTGTGTGACTCTGTGTGTGTGTGTGTGTGTGTGTGTGAGAGAGACAGGTCAATCGCTGTCAATGTGAGTTGCTTTGTAGGAAGAAAAGAAACACAACAGTGTGTGTGTCATCTCAGAGAGTTCCTTTAATAAATAGTGTACAGTTAGTCAATTAATAATAATAACAACAATAATAATAATAATAATAATAATAATAATAATAATAATAAATCTCTCTCTCTCCTCTCTCTCCTCTCTCTCTCTCTCTCTCCTCTCTCTCTCTCTCTCTCTCTCTAGTGTAAGATGCAGCCCCTGCCTCTCTCTTGATTCTGAATAAACAGTGATACAGTCAGCCTGTGTTGCTCTCCGTCCTAGTGTACGATGCAGCCCCTGTATTCTCTCCCTCCTAGTGTACTTGCCCTGCCCCCCCTCTCTCCCCCTCCCCTCCCTATCTCTCTCCTCTCTCTCTCCCTCTGGAAACACAGGTAATGGTCCGCAGCCCCTGCCTCAACTCTGGCCAGAGCCTGGGTTGGGCTAGGTCCAGAGCTTATGTAGTCCCTGAGGGTTCCCCGCCTCCCTGCTCCCGAGCTGCCCCCTGTGTCCTTGAGCCATTCTGGGGAAACAGGTCCCGGTTCTTGGGTCGGGCCAGGTCAGCGCAGGCCAGAGCCTGGGGCTGAGCTAGGTCCTGAGAGGCATGTAGTCCCTGAGGAGCCCCCAGTACTGCAGGGAGCAGCAGGCACACAAGGGGCACACACAGCCAGTGGGAGGGTCCCTGGTTCTGAAATGAGCCGGATTGGGGGCTGGGAGAGAGCCCGGAACCCAAAGGTAGCGAGGGAGAGCAGAGAGGAAGGGAGAGGAGAGATTTTAACCAGGTTTTATATGTGAGAATGTCTCGTCTCTCTCACCTGTCTCCCGGTCTCTGTCTAATCTCTCTCACCTGTCTCGGGTCTCTGTCTGTCTCTCTCACCTGTCTCTGTCTCTCTCTCTCACCTGTCTCAGTCCTGATCGCTATCACCTGTCTCAGTCCTGTCTCTATCACCTGTCTCTGTCCTTGTCTCTCACCTGTCTCTGTCTCAGTCTCCCACCTGTCTCTGTCTCTCTCACCTGTCTCTGTCGTCTCTCTCACCTGTCTCTGTCTCTGTCTCTCTCACCTGTCTGTGTCGTCTCTCTCCCACCTGTGTCAGGTGTGCCCGCTGTATGGCAGTCGTCAGGGTGAGCAGGAAGTTGAGGGGTCTCAGGGTCTCGCTAGGAGATCTCGCTCAGATCGCTGCCCTCCCTGGGTTCTGAAGCCATGCCTCCACGAGCCCCTGACCTGGCCCTGGCCGGGCGGCTCCCGCGGCTCCTGACCGAACACCTGCCGCAGGTGAGAGGAGGCGAGTCCAGCGCACCTGAGAGGGGGGAGGGGAGGGCTTTACCACGGGATTTCTGCAGTTCCTCCTTCGTGTTCCCATGGTTACACTGCATTCACACTGCTTACCCTGGCTTGCTTTGCTGTGCTTTATACAATGGAAATAAACCACATCACGTTACACCTCGAACCAGCAGATGGCAGTGGCCTGAAGCACTATAGCGTTTTTGAAGTGACTGTCAGAGACCCTCGTTCCCATGCCTTTAGCCAACAGCGGCCGATATACAGGAGATGCCACTGGGAGCTCCTGCTGTCAATCTCCACCAGAGCTCCTCCAATCAGGAGCACCTCCTTCAGGAGCTCCTCCCCACAGGGGACCTGATTGGCTGCCGTGATCTCGGTGAGGACGGTCT
Organism: Huso huso; assembly: GCA_036884735.1. Taxonomy (NCBI): domain Eukaryota; kingdom Metazoa; phylum Chordata; class Actinopteri; order Acipenseriformes; family Acipenseridae; genus Huso; species Huso huso. Next base: position 33,966,068 of record CM072682.1, read on the forward strand.
GCCGTTGCTGGTGCAGCCAATCACAGACGAAAGGCCCTGGCCTGGTCCTTCAGGGACAGGGATGTCCCAGGACCGGGGAGTGTCCACTCTGAGGGCCGACACGATGTCCTGAGTGGCCTCCTGCACTCAGACACACAAACACAAGCATCACAAGAGAGCCTTCCCACGCCATCACTGAAACCCATGACCCCCCTTCCCAGAATACCTTCTGCTGGGTTCAGGACCAGGTAGGTGAAGCCCCGCCACACAGCGCCCGCACATGCTCAGTGTGCCCCCTCAGGATGGCGCTGAAATCAAAGATGGCTGTCTTGTGCTGGCCCAGGCTGGCGTAGCAGCGGGCACGAGAGAGGAGCGAGTCCACTGCCCCGCCACCTGGGGGTAGAGAGAGCAGGGCTCAGGCAGGGGTCAGAGACCAGCCAATCAGGAGATGATCGTTTAACCTGAAACATTAATCTTCAAATATGCAGTGTTTGAAGTTACCCGAGGCGATGATGGCGAGGGACAGGTACGCCACGGCCTCCTTGATGAAGGCGCCCCTGTTGCTCGCTCAGGATCCTGCAGGCGGTGGAGTGGCACTGCTGCTGCAAGAGGCTCTGGCTGCTCAAACACAGACAGGATGGGGAGCAGGCAGGACGTGACACCCAGCTGCACTACCTTCTTCAGGAGCTGGGGGAGGGGGAGGGGAGGAGAGGAGAGGAGGGAGGGGAGGGGAAGGGGGGAGAGGGGAGGAGAGGGAGGGGGAGGGGAGGAGGGGAAGGGGAGAGGAGGGGAGAGGGGGAAAAGGAGGCAAATGAAAGGGGAGAGAGGGAGAGAGGGGGGAGGGGGAGGCAGGGGGAGGGGAGGGAGAGGATGCAGTGTTGGAGAGGGGAGGGGGAGGCTTTCTCTGGAGCACAGCAAATGTGGCTGGACGTCCATGTCATACCCTCTTTCCCCATTGCAGAGTTTGACTGCGTTGTCTCCCTCACTCAGTCATGCAGTGTTGAAGTCCTGATGGGTTTGTTTCTCTGAGTCCCCACAGGTTCCCTCCCTCTGACGTCCATTAGTGACGCCTTTAACCTCTACTTATAATTATTATTATTTTTATTTCTTTGAAATATGCTGGCTCATCGCCCCTACTTTCTCTCCGTTCCTCTCTCCTCTCCCTCACTTTCTCCATGATCTATGATATGAGCTCTATTAAACACTCCACTCATCCTCTCCAGTAATAATCCCGTGCTCTGCAGTTCCACGGTTTCCAGGGTTAGGCAGTGGGTTTGTGTTAGGAGACATTGCCCTCTGGTGGTCAGTACAAAAAAAGACTGAAGTAGCAGACTGTGCTGTCATTCCCCACTTCACTGTGCTGCCCCCCTCTGCTGTGCTGTACCCCTCTCTGCTGTGCTCACCCCTTTCACTGTGCTGTACCCTCTCTGCTGTGCTGTACCCCTTTTCACTGTTGTACCCTCTCTGCTGTGCTGTACCTCTGCTGTGTTGTACCCTCTCACTGTGCTGTACCCCTGCTGTATGTAATTCTTCTCACTGTGCTGTACCCTTCACTGTGCTGTACCTCTGCCTGTACCCTCTTCACTGTGCTGTACTTCCTCTCACAGCCACCCCCACTGTAGCTAAATTCTCTACCAGCAATCTTCACAGGCTAAAATTTCTTCACTGTACAAATTTCTCCAATGTGCTGTAAACCCTCTCATGTGCTGTACCCTCTCATGCCTCCATGTCGCACAAGTGAAGTTGTAGCAGGGTGAGCTGGGCTAGCACGGGGTCCGTGGGCCTGGCACACGAGGGAGCAGGCATGTGGGCTCCTGACCCAGCCGGTACAGAGCGTCCGCCGCCAGGACCCGGGCGGGGTCCGAACTGGGGTCCAGCTCCATGAGGAGGAGAGCCAGGGAGTGCACCCCAGCAGGGTCCCTGAAATACACAGAGGGAAAGAGAGGGAGTCAATACAGAGAGAGAGGAGTCAATACAGAGAGAGGAGAGACAGAGAGAGGAGAGTCACAGAGAGGAGAGAGTCAGAGACAGAGGAGAGAGAGAATACAGAGAGAGAGGAGAGAGTCAATACAGAGAGAGAGGACAGACACAGAGAGAGAGAGGACAGAGTCAATACAGAGAGACGGGGTCCCTTCCATACAGAGAGAGAGGGAGTCAGTACACACACTCACACAATGCAGTACCCTTCTTGGTCGAGGGGGTGCTGTTGCTGTCCTTCTTCCCGCCTCCTCTCCCCTCCTGGTCCTCCAGGCTGCTCCAGCATGCCCGCTCCAGCATGCCCTCCCTCCCCCAGCATGCCCCGCCCCTCCTCCAGCATACCCCGCCCTGCTCCAGCATGCCCCTCCCTCCTCCAGCAGCAGGGGCCAGCAGACCCCTGTGGTTCCAGGGCACGGGCTCTGCACAGCCAGGCTGCCTGCCGAGACGGAGCCTGCTGGCCGTGGGCGAGTCCAGCGGGCGAGGTAGGGGCGCCCCGCCAGCATGCGCAGGAGCCCCCGGCCACACAGCGCCCGCACGCAGCTGCAGGGGTGCGGGAGGTGCCCCAACACGCCTGAAGTCCGCGAGCCAGCGCTCCTCCCGCCCAGCAGCCTGGCGAAGCCCCTGAACACCAGGGCAGTGCTGTGGTAGTTGCTCCGCCTGGGTCCGCGGAGAGACTCTGACACAGCCAAGGCCCCTCCAGTCCCCGGACAGAACCAGGCATTCAGCCAGGCGCACCTGCACCTCTCGGGCCCGCGCCCCTGCCGGCTCCAGCTGGGACAGCAGCCTGAGCCGGGAGACGACGGCCCAGCATCGCCACCCTTCATCGGATCTCAGCCCGCCTGGCCCTCACCGCCTCCTGAACCCCGCCAGCCCTGCCTCTGCCAGCTGCCTGATCTGAGTCGCATGGAACCTGGGCTGCTGCCCGGAACAGCTGCCCGTCCGCGCCTACCGGCGGGCTCAACGCGAACGCCTCGGAGAGAGATCCTGCACAGCCCTCCGGGCCGAGGAGGAGGAGGAGAAGTGGGCGGTGGCCTCTCACCAGCAGGTGAGCCTTCCTGTCCGGCTGCAGGTGAGCGCAAGGAGCGTGATCGCCCACGCCTCCTCGAAGAGCCCCTGCTCCACGGCCCCCTCCCTCCGAGCACATCCCCCCCCTCCGTCCGGTGTGTGTGTGCGGGTTCCTCGGGTGCTGCTGCACTGCCCCCTAGCCTGCAGGTGGTATATGAGGGAGACAGCGCTGGGAGCAGCAGTGGAGAGGAATGCTGCCATTAAAGAACCTGAACAAGAAAACAAAAGATAATTCAATGAAATGCTTTGTTACACCTGGACCAGATGGGCTAATCACAGCTGACAGGCACGCCTGAGAAAACACCACGCTGATTATACCAGCCCTGATACACTGCCAGAGTTATAAAAACACATCACTGTGTAACTGGAGATAGAGAGAGAGAGAGAGAGAGAGAGAGAGAGAGAGAGAGAGAGAGAGAAACACCACGCTGATTATACCAGCCCCTGATACACTGCCAGAGTTATAATAACACATCACTGTGTAAACTGGAGAGAGAGAGAGAGAGAGAGAGGGAGAGGGAGAGAGGAGGAGAGGGAGAGGGAGGAGAGAGAGAGAGAGAGAGAGAGAGAGAGAGAAACACCATGCTGATTATACCAGCCCTGATACACTGCCAGAGTTTATAATAACACATCACTGTGTAACTGGAGATAAACTTATCAGAGAGAGAGAGAGAGAGAGAGGGAGAGAGGGAGAGAGAGACAGACAGTGAACACGCAGTAAAGTCATAGGAAGCATTGTAAAGCACAGAGAGGTCTGGTAAAGCATAGGGAAGTTAGGGAAGCATTGTAAAGCACAGAGAGGTCTGGTAAAGCATAGCACAGGGAAGCATAGAAGCATTAAAGCACAGAGAGGTCTGGTAAAGCATAGGGAAGTATTAGAAGCACAGAGAGGTCTGGTAAATGATACTGTGATGGTAATGTGATTCTTCAGAGGTGTTTGATTTCACTGCACTTTTCCCCCAGAGGTCGCAATGCAGTGTTTAAAGCACAGAGAGGTTGTTTATATATATATATATATATATATATATATATATATATATATATATATATATATATATATATATATGTACAAACATATCGAAACGTTGGGCAGCTGGCTCTTTGAGCTAATATGTATATATATATACAGTATATATACTATGTTACAAATTATATCAAAGTACGAAACTGGGGATAAAAATAGATTTGCCCATAATATTGGATCGACTATCTGCTATTGCTAGCGCTAAATGATTATGTATTGATAAATACAACTTTCGGTTTATTTGGTAATCCAATACAGCCTGGCCATCATATCTGCAGCAAACAATGACTAAAGAATTGAACAAATACAGCGCACTTACTTTGCAAGCCGGTGATTTCCAGATCCTTAAGTCATTTAAAGACGCTGCAGTAACATGTTTGCACACAGAATCACTCTTCATGCTGCTCATTTTAATTTACGAAAGTTTGCGCGTCTGCACCGCCGCGGTCGGGCACATCAAAGGGAGGCGTGGCGGTGTCGGAGCCCACGTGTTCGGTTGCTACAGTAACAGTAAACACCGATAAGGTATGGTTGCGTTGCCTGGGTTACCGAGACGCGGCGTCACACAGACCCCTCCACCTGCCCGTGAAACAAACGCGACACAGCTGACGAATTAACACGGCATTAATAAAACGACTTCCAGTGATGAAGACAGAGAAGACCGCGGCAATACAACGAGCAACAAATACAAACACAGATAAACCATTAAACCAATGAACCGCTCCAGCATGAGAGCGCTTCATCTCTTCAGTGATAGTGTGTGTGTGTGATATTCATTTAGAAATGCTCCATGTATCTGTTAACATTCATCTACCATTCATCTATCTATCTATCTATTCATCTATCTATCTATCTATCTATCTATCTGTCTATCTGTCTGTCTATCTATATTATTATTATTATTATTTATTTCTAGCAGACGCCCCTTATCCAGGCCGACTTACAATCAGCAAATACATTTCAAGTGTTACAATACAAGTAATAATAAGAGCAAGAAATACAATAACTTTGTTCAAGTGTGACAAACCACATTTCAATAATACAGCAGACAGTAAAGATAGTTACATCAGGATATGATTAAATAGTGATAGTTACATCAGGATATGATTAAATATTAAAACTATGCAGGTTAAACACTTGGCAGATTGTTGTATTCTGAATATGATTAAATGCAAAAATAGGGGCAGATAAAATAAAATAAAGCACATTTAAATGAAGGTGATAGTGTCCCAGGACAAAACAGAGGAAGTTCTACAGGTGCTTGTTTGAAGAGGTGAGTCTTAAGGAGGCGCTGAATGTGGTCAGGGACCTGGCAGTCCTGACATCTGTAGGGAAGGTCATTCCACCACTGGTGGGCGAGGTGAGAAGGAGCGGGCTCTGGAGGCAGGGGAGCGTAGCGGAGGTAGGAGCCAGCCCTGCAGGAGGAGGAGGTCGAGTGGGGTGTGTGTAGGAGATGAGGGTCTGAGAAGCAGTCTGGCCGCGCATCTGTAGGCTAGTAC
>CM072682.1:33972111-34027111 GCA_036884735.1 Huso huso
CTGTGCTTTGAACTCTCAGCCTTTTACAGTACTATTGCTTTACCTCTCTGTACTTTATACAATAACTAGACCTCTCTGTGCTTTAGTAGCCTATGCTTTACCAGACCTCTCTGTGCTTCTAATGCTTCCTGTACCAGACCTCTCTGTGCTTTACGGTGCTTCCCTATACTTTGCAGACCTCTGTGCTTTCGTGCTTCCTGGCACCTGAACCTCCTGTGCTTTGGCCTTCCCTGTGCTTCCACCAGACCTCTCTGTGCTTTACAATACTTCCCTATGCTTCTGAGCCTCCTTTTTAATGCCCTATAGCACACCAGACCTCTCTGTGCTTTAATGCTCTCTTCAACCTCTCTGTACTTTGTCTCCCCTACTTCCTTCCTCTAATGGCTACAGTAGCACCTGTAGCTGCCGGTCTCTCTGTGCTTTCCTGTACCCTATATACAGACCTCTCTGTGCTTCTAATGCTTCCCTATACTTTCAGACCTCTCTGTGCTTTACAGTGCCTTCCCTATGCTTTACCAGACCTCTCTGTGCTTTACAATGCATCCCTATGCTTTACCACACCTCTCTGTGCTTTATTCTTCCTATGCTTTACCAGACCTCTCTGTGCTTTACAATGCTTCCCTATGCTTCCACCAGACCTCTCTGTGCTTTACAATGCTTCCCTGTGCTTTACCACACCTCTCTGTGCTTTACAATGCTTCCCTGTGCTTTACCAGACCTCTCTGTGCTTTACAATGCTTCCCCTATGCTTTACAGACCTCTCTGTGCTTTACAATGCTTCCCTATGCTTTACAGACACTCTGTGGCACAATGCTTCCCTATGCTTTACCAGACCTCTCTGTGGCACCTGGTAGCTTCCCTGTGCTTCAGACCTCTCTGTGCTTTACAATGCTTCCCTATTGCTTTACCAGACCTCTCTGTGCTTTACAATGCTTCCCTGTGCTTTACCAGAGACCTCTCTGTGCTTTACAATGCTTCCCTATGCTTTACCAGACCTCTCTGTGCTTTACAATGCTTCCCTATGCTTCCCTGTGCTTTACAATGCTTCCCATGCCTCTGTGCTTTATTACACTTTTCTTTTTTAAGTGCCTGGCCGTGGGCAGGCTGCCTAAAACATTATTTTAAAATAATCCATCAGTTTGAAATACAGCTCAAATAAACCCTCATAATAAATCCAGCAACAACAAACGTTTCAAGGACGTTTCTCAGCAACCGTGTTGAAAATAAAGCGTTTATTTTTATTTTTCTGGGTTTACTGGCTGCTGAGTCAGTTTTGACTTTTATTTCCTGTCAAATTAAACATTTCAATGTGTTCATTTATCTGTTAAAGCACAAAAAAAAATCAAAGTGGGATCACAGCCTCGAGGTGAGATCACCGAGAAGAAAGTTCGTTCGGAACTCTCCGACCGCTCAGAACCTCGGACTGCTTCTGAGGCGGACGCGTTCCGTAAAGCTGGGCGGGAGTTAGCTGCATCGAAGAAGGGGGTGGGCGGGACAAAGTGGTTCTCAGGCCGGGATTGGCGGTGGTGAGCTGGTGAGCAGAGGTAGCCCCCTGGCTACCACAGCACTTCTCCTCGGGTTGCATGGCGCTGCCCTGCTTGCAGTGGAACGCCTCCGAGAACGCCCCGAAATTCTGCAGGGACCCCATCACCCTGCAACAGAGAGACAGGGAGAGGAGGGGGTGAGAGAGGGGAGAGGGAGGGGGAGGGTAACCTAACCTAACCTAACCCATCACCCTGCAATGGAGAGAGGGAGAGGGAGAGGGAGAGGAGAGGACCTAGGTAACCTAACCTAACCTAACCCATCACCCTGCAATAGAGAGACAGGGAGAGGAGGGGGTGAGAGAGGGGAGAGGGAGAGGGAGAGGGAGAGGGAGGTAACCCTAACCCATCACCCTGCAACACAGAGATGGAGAGGAGGGGGTGAGAGAGGGGAGAGGGAGGGAGAGGTGCAGTGCAGTACCTGTACTCCAAGGGGCTGTGTGAGTCGGTCTTGATGGACTGGCTGGCATACTCCGGTCTGTAAGAGCCGCACCACACCTGAGAGAGAGCAAGAGTATTGTGAGAGGTTGTGTATTGCTCCCTGCAGTACCCTGTGAGGTGAGGCACAGGACCTGTGTGAGGGTTGTGTGCTCCTGGGACCCTGTGTGAGGCTAGGGGCGATGCAGGACCCCTGTGTGGTGGGGGCTGCAGGACCCCTGTGTGAGGAGTAGAGGCGCTACAGGACCCTATGTGAGGTTGTGTATTGCTCTCTACAGTACCCTGTGTGAGGGTAGGGGTGCTGCAGGACCCCTATTATTGTAGGGGCGGCTGCAGGACCCTGTGTGGTTGTGTGCTCCTGCAGGACCCCTGTGTGAGGGTTGTATGTATTGCTCTCCTGGGACCCCTGTGAGGTAGGGGGGTGCTGGGACCCCTGTGAGAGTTGTGTATTGCTCCCTGCAGGACCCCTGTGTGAGGTTGTGTATTGCTCCTGCAGTACCTGTGTGTGAGGGGTGCTGCAGGACTGAGTGTGAGGGTGGGGCTGCAGGACCCTGTGTGAGGTTGTATTGCTCCTGCAGTCCTTCTGCCCACTGGAATGAGCCTGCAGGACCCCTGGAAACTTGTGTCATACCCTGTCAGCAGGGTGTGAGGTATACTCTGCAGGATTATTATTAATAATCTGTATATCGACCCTGCAGGACCCTGTGAGGGTAGGGGTCTCACTCCACCCGTTGTCAGGGATGTTGGGACCCAGGTGGGGGTCCCAGGACCTGGAGAGAGAGCTGCAGGGAGAGGAAGGAGGTGTGGAGAGGGAGGAAGAGGGAGGTGTAGACTCTGTCAGTACCCTGTTTCTTCATGTGGAGCTGATGTTTTACAAACAGCTATCCTTCCTGTGAGGTTGTGCTTTTGACTATCTGCCCTACCCCTGCATTACCCCAGACCCTGGGGACCCCCACCCCGGACTCGTTCTGCCCCCAGGACCCCAGTCTCAGGTGTAGGTCCCCCGGACTCGTTCTGCCCCCCCAGTCTGTGTTGCTCCTCCAGGTGTCTGGTGGGGGCCTGGGACACCATGTCCGTGGGGTGCTGTTCAGGACCCTTGTGTGAGGTGGGGTGGGTGGCCCAGGACCCCAGTGTGAGGGTTGTGTTGCTCCTGCAGTACCCTTGTTGAGGGGTCACGTATTGCCCTCCTGCAGTTCCTGTGTGGTTGTGTGTTGCTCACAGAGAAATCACTGTGTTTAGGAACTCTGCACTCCCTGGGCAGTTCAGGAAGAAGAGCTGCCCCCTCGAGATCGAGGCCAGGAATCTCTCCTCCCCTCCTTCTCACCCCCCCCTCTCTCTCTCTCTCTCCCTACCCTGTCTCTGTGTATTATACTCTCTCTGTATTATTATTAATAACCCGTGTGTGGCCCTCGTGTCCGATGCGCTTGTCTCAATCCCCCGTTGTTGAGATGTTTTGGGGCTGCTGCTGATCCTCACCTGGAGGAGGGGGAGGGAACAGGGGAAGACAGGCCGAGAGGGAGGGAGAGGGAGGAGGAACCCTGTCCCACTCTGTTTCTTCATGTGTAGCTGTGTTACTCCCACCTATCCTTCCTGTGTTAAAAGGCTTTGACTATCTGCCTAAAGTGCATTACCCCAGACCGATGATCCCCCTGGAACCAAACACAGGACTCACGTTCTGCCCCGCCAGTCTAGGTCCCCGGACTCACGTTCTGCCCCCGCCCAGTCTCAGGTGTGGTTCCCGTGCTGGTGCACCATGCAGCGGGACTGCTCTTGAAGTGAGAAGGCGGAGGTTACTCCACCAATCCAGCATGTTTCCGTCCCGATCGAAATTCCTGCCTGAGGACACAGAGAAATCACTGTGTTTATGAACTCTCTTTCCCTCATCTCTCTCATTCCCCCCCTCCCTCTCTCTCTCTCTCTCCCCCCCCCCTCTCTCTCTCTCTCTCCCCTCTCTCTCTCTTACCGTTGTCATCGAACCCGTGTGTGATCTAGTGTCCGATCACCATTCCAATCCCCGAAGTTTGAGCCTGGGGCTGCTGCTGACTGAAGGGGGCTGCAGGATACCAGCCGGGAACACTGAGGAGAGAGACAGAAGAGTGTGGCCGAGGGAGGGGAAGGAGCTCCCTCTACACTCCCACTCCCACTCCCCTCTCACTCTCACTCCCACCTATCTGGTTCCTGTTGGGTGAGTAGAAGGCATTCTGCAGCGCTCGATGATCCATCTGGAACCAAACACAGAAACAAAACCATGAATAAATACCGTTTATACAAGAGACACAGCAAACAGCACACACAGGCTCTTCTGGGCTCAACACACCTCTCTCTATGTTCTCAGCTCAGGGGTCCTCTCCCCACTCTTCGCAGCCTCTCTCTCACAGCTCGGGGGAGATGAGCAGGGAGATGGGGGATAGGGGAGGATGGGGAGATGGGGGTCCCCTCTCACAGTTGAGATCGGGGTCCTCTCTGGCAGATGAACTCGGTCCCTCTCTCTCGCACTCACAGATAGGGGTCCCCTCTCTCAAAGATGGGGGAGGGTCTCTCGCACGTTTGGGTGCCTCCCTCTAGCCTCGATGACCCCTCTTTTTCGCACTCGAATCGCTGTGCATCCCTCTCGCACTCACAGCTCTGGTCCCTGCCTCTCGTCCCTCACAGTTCTGGGGTCCCCTCCTCTGTACTCCACAGCTTGGGGTCCCCTCTCTCTCTCAATCTGCTCCGGGATCCCCTCCCTGCAAGCACTCACAGCTCGGGGTCCTCCCCCTCTCAGCTCGGATTCCCTCCTCACAGCTAGAGGGGTCCCCTCTCTCTCACACTCACAGCTCGGGGTCCCCTCTCTCTCGCACTCACAGCTGGGGTCCCTCTCTGAGGTTCACTCACAGCTCGGGGTCCCCTCCCTCTCGCACTCACAGGCTCTCCCCTCTCACCTCACAGCTCGGGGTCCCTCTCTCAGATTCACAGCTCAGGGTCCCTCTCTCTCAATTCACAGCTCGGGTCCACTCGCTCCCGCAGTTTCTCCAGGCTCTTCTGGGCTCCGGTCCATCCAGATTCTCAGGATGTTCTCAATGAATTCAGCTCACTGAAGTTCAACTGGGGTAGGAGGGGAGGGAGATGGGGGAGGGGATGGGGAGGATGGGGGAGATGGGGAGGGGAGATGGGGAGGGGAGGGGAGATGGGGGTGAGATGGGAGATGGGAGGGATGGGGATGTGTCTCAGAGGGGAGGGGATGGGAGATGTGGGAGGTTGTTCAGTGTTCCCATGGTGCTCACCATAAGCACAGGGATGACCAGGGTTTTTAAACCCGAATGGCTGTGCATGGCTGTGCTTTACCTGCCTTCCCTGTGCATGTTACTCTGCCCTGGTCCCCCAGTCCTGGGGTCCCCTCCTTACGTGTGCATACTCCATGTCCGGCTTGGGGTTCCCTTCTCTAGGATGTCGGGTCTTCAATCTGCTCCTTGATCGCCATGGCCTGCAAGAGATCAAGAGCAGGTGAGACACAGTGAGACTCAGAGGTGAGATTCACTGAGGAGATTGAGTTAGGTTCAGAGTAGATTCAGAGTGAGGTACACAGGGGTAGATTCAGAGTTAGGTTCGGGGTAGATTCAGAGTGAGGTTCACAGGGTGAGGTTCAAGTGAGTTCAGGGTAGATTCAGAGTGAGGTTCACAGGGTGGATTCAAGTGAGGTTGCTTGAGATTCAGGGTGAGGTTCTGGGTGAGATTGTGTGAGTTGAGGTTCACATGGGTTTGTGCTAGGTTCTCGGGGATTCAGAGTGAGGTTCACAGGGGTAGATTCAGAGTGAGGTTCACAGGATGGATTCAGTTCACAGGGTAGATTCAAGTGAGGTTCTGGGGTAGATTCAGCATGAGGGTTCACAGGTGAAAGTTAGGGTTCTGAGCTAGGTTCAGTTCTTGGCTAGATTCAGTTGGTTCTTTCAGTAGGTTCTCGGGTAGATTCAAGTGAGGTTCACAGGTCTAGATTCAGTTGAGGTTCTGAGTGCTCACCTTCTCATGGCCTTCTCCTTGGGTTCCATCCGGGTCTTGTGCTCATCAGCTGGTCTCGATGAAGGCCTGTCGGATCTTGTGAGTCATCCACTGACCCTCGGTCTTGGGCCGGGCAAGACAGGATCAATACAGGGCAATACGAGATCTTGGTGTGTGTGTCTCTGGATCGGTGTGTGTGTTTGTCTCAGTGTGTCAGTTGCTCGGGTGTGTGTGTCTGTGTCTCAGTGTCTCGGTGGTTGTGTATGTCTCAGTGTTGCTCCAGTGTATTGTGTGTGTGTGTCTCAGTGTCTTGTGTCTCAGTTTGTCTCACCATCTTGCTCTGGTTCAAACTCTCTCTCACGTGCAAAGCGCCCCACAGCGTTCTCCATGTTGCTCTGGATCGTTGCGCTAGTCCCATCGTGCCTCCTCCACCCGTGGCACCGTACAGGCCTGGAACACCACGACCACGCTGAGGATCTTCTGCCAGCACACCTGGCAGTGTCACCTTCTGCTAGTTTGCTCGGGTCTTGTGCTGGTTGCCTTCTTCGGTGGTTGCTCGGGTCTTGTGCTGGTTTGCTCTGGTCTTGTGCTGGTTGCTCGGGTCTTGTGCTAGTTTGCTCGGGTCTTGTGCTAGTTGCTCGGGGCTAGTTTGCTCGGGTCTTGCGCTAGGTTGCTCGGGTCTTGTGCTAGTTTGCTCGGGTCTTGTGCTAGTTTGCTCGGATCTGCGCTGGTTGCTCGGGTCTTGCGCTGGTTGCTCGGATCTTGCGCTAGTTTGCTCGGGTCTTAGTTTGCTCGGGTAGTTTGCCCGGGGTCTTGCGCTGGTTTGCTCGGGTCTTGTGCTAGTTTGCTCGGGTCTTGCGCTAGTTTGCTCGGGTCTTCGGTTCGGGGGTAGTTTGCTCGGGTCTTGTTTGCTCGGGTCTTGCCTTCGGATTTGCTCGGGTCTTGTGCTAGTTGCTCGGGTCTTGTGGTGGTTGCTCGGGTCTTGCGGTGGTTGCTCGGATCTTGTGCTAGTTTGCTCGGGTCTTGTTTGCTCGGATCTTGCTGGTTGCTCTCGGATGTGCTGGTTGCGGGTCTTGCGCTAGTTTGCTCGGGTCTTGCGCTAGTTTGCTCGGGTCTTGCGCTAGTTTGCTCGGGTCTTGCGATGGTTGCTCGGGTCTTGCAGTGGTTGCTCGGGTCTTGTGGTTGTTCGGCTCGGGTTTTTCTTGTTGGTTGCTCGGGTCTTTGCTGGTTTGCTCGGGTCTTAGCTGGTTGCTCGGGTCTTGTGTTTAGTTTGCTCGGGTCTTGCGGTGGTTGCTCGGATCTTGTGCTAGTTTGCTCGGATCTTGCGCTGGTTGCTCGGGTCTTGTGCTGGTTGCTCGGGTCTTGCGCTAGTTTGCTCGGGTCTTCGCTGGTTGCTCGGGTCTTGCGGTGGTTGCTCGGGTCTTGCGGTGTTTGCTCGGGTCTTGTGCTGGTTTGCTCGGGTCTTGTTGCTCGGGTCTTGTGTTGCTCGGGTCTTGCGCTAGTTTGCTCGGGTCTTTAACTGGTTGCTCGGGTCTTGTGCTAGTTGCTTTCGGTTCTTCTGTCTTGTGCTAGTTTGCTCGGGTCTTGTGCTAGTTTGCTCGGGTCTTGTGCTGGTTGCTCGGGTCTTGTGCTGGTTGCTCGGGTCTTGTGCTAGTTTGCTCGTCTTGTGGTTTCGGGTCTTGGTTAGTTTCTGGATCTTGCTAGTTTGCTCGGGTCTTGTGCTAGTTTGCTCGGGATCTTGTGCTAGTTTGCTCGGGATCTTTGTGCTGGTTTGCTCGGGTCTTTGTGGTGGTTTGCTCGGGTCTTGTGCTAGTTTGCTCGGGTCTTGTGCTGGTTGCTCGGGTCTCACCTTGCGGTGGTTGCTCGCCTCTTTGAGCGGCGGCTCAGGCTGCCCACCCTGTCGATGATGAGCTGCCAGGTCAGGTAGTTCTGTACGGTGCTGCGAGAGAGAGCGGGGCAGGGAGACAGTCACTCACTCGCTTAAACACTCCCCCTCACTGTCACTCTCCCCTCTTTACCTTCCTCCCCTCTCCTCTCTTCTCCCCTCTCTCACCTGACTGGGTAAGCCTGCAGGATGCTCTCCAGTTTCTGCAGATAGGGGCCCCCATAAACCACCACCTCCTCCTGGGGCAGCAGATCGATATTCACGCTGGACAGAACCCCCTGCATGAACCGCGTCCAGTTAAACCCCTACGACACACGCACACACACACACACACACACACACACAGACACACAGAGACACACACACAGAGAGACACACACACAGACACACAGAAACACAGAGACACACAGACACACAGACAATCAGAGACACAGACACACACAGAGACAGAGACTTGGTTTATTAATTCAGCCTCTTTCACCGTTTTCTCTGTGTGGCAAAACAAGCAATTTCCCAGAATGCAGCACACCCTACTGTCAATATTCTGAGAGTCAATACACGCCAGGGCCGAGCCCAGTGCATGCTGGGACGGGACTCACGTTCAGTGTGAATTTCTGCTGGACCTCCGTCAGCGCCATCTTGTGGTAGAGCAGGGTAACGTCATGGCGCTCCTCTGGGGGGGAAGTGGCCTGCGGGCAAAAACAAGGGCAGCCGTGAGCACAGCCACCCAGGGGTCCTTCACGAGAAGCTAGGGCAGAGGCAGCCTCAGATTCAATAGACAGAGACAGCCTCAGATTCAATAGACACGATGCAGCCTCAGATCCAATAGACATGATGCAGCATTCACACACATTATATATATATATATGTATTGTATATCTGTCTAAATGTATGAGGCTGTGCGACTCTCTCAGATTAATAGTCCTTTTCCAGCGTTTCCGTGGAGATGCTGCTGACTCACGTTGGCGATGTCGGTCTCCAGCTGCAAGACTCTCTCCGTCTCCTCGCGCACGAAGCTGTCGTTACGAGCCAGGCCGCGGTCGGCACGCACCATCGCCGCCATGCCCTCCATGAACTGCAGGTACGCGTCCCGCACCTGGGGGTTAGAAAGAGTGAGCCGGGGCTCGGGCAGGGCTCTGTGGAGCCGTGCGCCTCGATTGCCGTCGCTCCCCCCCCCCCATGCAGTACTTGCCCGCTTGTAATTCCCGTCGTTGAAGTAATAATCCCGGGACGGCATTCCTAATGCCGGCTGGTCGATCTGGGAGGAGAGAGCAGAGCAGCAGCAGGTTAGTCTCCCCCCTGGTGAAGGGGACAGGATGCTCTTACAATGCCACTGCGTTACTGGAAGTGCAAGAGGGACGGGTTTGTCAGAGTCACGCTGCGTCTCACCCTGGGTGCACAGAACACACGAGCATGGTTTACATTCACAATAGAAAACGCTTTCATGTTTCTGGCAGTTCACGAGTGTAATCTCTGTGTGTCTGATTCCTTTGTGGCCCCTGTGTGTGTGTCCCCTGGCCCCTGTGTGTGTCCCCTGGCCCCTGTCCTCACGTAGATGATGTGTCGGCTGGAGTCGCGGTCGTCTGTCCACACGAACATGTCCAGCAGGGCCTTCTTGTGATAGCGAGCAGTGAGAGTGGACAGAGTGTCCTCCAGACTCCAGGGCTCCTCTGAGTGGACAGACAGGGGGACAGGTTAGAACGGGAGGAGTGGACAGATGCTTTATTACACTCTGCTGGGCTTTTACTGCAGGGACATTTGTATAAGGGTTAGTTTACCATGGTTTGTTTTTAATCTGCTTTACCAGACCTCTCTGTGCTTTACAATGCTTCCCTATGCTTTACCAGACCTCTCTGTGCTTTACAATGCTTCCCTATGCTTTACCAGACCTCTCTGTGCTTTACAATGCTTCCCTATGCTTTTACCAGACCTCTCTGTGCTTTACAATGCTTCCCTATGCTTTACCAGACCTCTCTGGCCAATGCTTCCCTATGCTTTACCAGACCTCTTTACAATGCTTCCTTATACTTTACCAGACCTCTCTGTGCTTTACAATGCACCTATCTTTACCAGACCTCTCTGTGCTTTACAATGCTTCCCTATGCTTTACCACACCTCTCTGTGCTTTACAATGCTTCCCTATGCTTTACCAGACCTCTCTGTGCTTTACCATGCTTGCACTGCGCTTTCCTGCACTCTGCTGTGCTGTTACTATGGGAAACCCTTATGAAGGGCCGTCGGCCCCCTACCTCTGCTGCTGTCCCGTCTGCCGGGGCCACAGGCCAGCCCCGATCCTGCTCACCAGCTCCAGCAGGCGGGTCCCGCAACTCGATCAGACCTGAGGAGCAAAACAATCCAGTTACAGTTACAAGTAACTTGAACAAGAAATGTAACTTCGCTACAGTTACAGCTACAAATATTTCCTTCTAGTTCCCATTGTGTTTTTGTGATAGGCGTGTATCTATATAGAGACAGGTAGAGATAGACAGATAGAGGCAGATAGAGATGAGAGACAGATAGAGGCAGATAGAGAGATAGACAGATAGAGGCAGATAGAGATAGATGGATAGGTATAGATAATAAAGTAATCAGTGTAGCACTTGGGAAGCACGCCGGCGTGCGTGTGGCTGTGTGTCGCTCTCACTCTCATTCATGCAGGACTGGTACAGCCGCTTGGCTTTATGGGCGTCCTGTCCTGCTCCTCCTCCTGCTCCGACTCCAGCACTCCTGACAGGGGAACAAGAAACAGTAAAAAACGAGCCCCCTCTCTGCACCCCCCTCTCTCACACCCCTGCCTCTCTGCACCCCCTCTCAGCCCCCCCCCTCTCTGCACACCCTCTCACCTCCCCCTCTCTGCACCCCCTCTCTGCCCCCCCCTGCCCCCCTCTCTGCACCCCCTTCACTGCACTCCGTGCCTCTCTGCACCCCCCTCTCTACCCCCCTCTCTGTGCCCCTCTCCTCTCTCCTCTCCCCCTCTCCTCTCTCCCCTCTCTCTCTCCTCACCCCCTCTCTCCTCTATCTCCCCCTCTCCTCTGCCCCCTCTCCTCTCCTCCTCTATCTCCCCTCTCTCCTCTCCCCTCTCTTCTCCCCTCTCCCTCTCTTCTCCCCTCTTCTCCCCCTCTCTCTCTCTCTCTCCCCTCTCCTCCCTCCTCCTCTCTCCCCTCTCCTCTCCTCTCCTCACCCTCTCCTCTCTCCTCTCACCCTCTCTCCTCTCCCCTCTCCCCTCTCCTTTCCCCCTCTCTCTCACCCTCTCTCCTCTCTCCTCACCCTTCACAATGATCTCCAGCTCATCTCTCAGGATGTCGAACACGCTGTATCGAGAGCTGGTCTCTGGGATCACATGGCGGTCCAACCAGCCCCCGCAGGAGTACTGATAGAAGTTCTGGCAGGGCTCAGCGTCTGGGTCCATGTTCTGAATCAGCCGGGCTGCTGGAACCACAGGACAGGGAACCGGGTCAGTGTTGGGATGGGATGGTTGGGGTTGGGGTTGAGGTTGGGGTGTGGGAGGTTGGGGTTGGGAGGGTTGGGGTTGGGGTTGGGGTTGGGGTTGGGAGGTTGGGGGGGGTTGGGGTTGGGGTGTGGGGGGGGTTGGGGTTGGGGGTTGGGGTTTGGGTGGGGGGTTGGGGTTGGGGTTGGGGTTGGGGTGTGGGGGGTTGGGGTTGAGGTTGAGGTTGGGGGTGGGGGTTGGGGTTGGGGTGTGGGGGGTTGGGTTGGTTTGGGGTGTGGGGGGTTGGGGTTGGGGTTGGGGTTGGGGTTGGGGTTGGGGGGTTGGGGTTGGGTGTGGGGGTTGGGGTTGGGGTTGGGGTTGTGGGGGGGTTGGGGTTGGTTGGGGGTTGTGGTTGGGTTGTGGGTTGGGGGTTGGGGTTGGGGTGTGGGAGGGTTGGGGTTGGGGTGTGGGAGGGTTGGGGTTGGGGTTGGGGTTGGTGTGTGGGGGTTGGGGTGTGGGAGGGTTGGGGTTGGGGTGTGGGAGGTTGGGGGGTGTGGGTTGGGTTGGGGTTGGGGTGTGGGAGGGTTGGGGTTGGGGTTGGGGTGTGGGAGGGTTGGGGTTGGGTTGGGTTGGGTTGGGGTGTGGGAGGGTTGGGGTTGGGTTGGGGTGGGAGGTTGGTTGGGGTTGGGGTTGGGGTGTGGGAGGGTTGGGGGTTGGGGTTGGGGTTGGGGTTGGTGGTTGGGGTTGGGGTGGGAGGTTGGGGTGTGGGAGGGTTGGGGTTGGTGTGTGTGAGGTTGGGGTTGGGGTTGGGGGTTGGGGTGTGGGAGGTTGGGGTTGGGGTTGGGGTTGGGGTTGGGGTTGGGGTGTGGGGGTTGGGGTTGGGGTTGGGGTTGGGGTTGGGGTTGGGGTTGGGGTTGGGGTTGGGGTTGGGGTTGGGGTGTGGTTGGGGTTGGGGTTGGGTTGGGTTGGGTTGGGGTGGGGGGTGGGAGGTTGGGGTTGGGGTTGGGGGTGGGGGGGGTTGGGGTTGGGTTGGGGTGTGGGGGGTTGGGGTTGGGGTTGGTGTGTGGGGGTTGGGGTGGGGGTTGGTGTGGGGGGGTTGGGGTTGGGGTTGGGGTTGGGGTTGGGGTGTGGGGGTTGGGGTTGGGGTGTGGGTGGGTTGGGGTTGGGGTGGGAGGGTTGGGGTGTGTGAGGGTTGGGGTTGGGGTTGGGGGTGGGGGTTGGGGTTGGGTTGGGGTGTGGGAGGGTTGGTGTTGAGGTTGGGGGTTGGGGTGTGGGTGGGTTGGGGTGTGGGTGTGTGGGGGGCGGGTGGTTGGTGTTGGGTCTGGGTTGGGTTGGGGTGTGGGAGGGTTGGGGTTGGGTTGGGTTGGGTTGGGTTGGGGTGTGGGAGGGTTGGGGTTGGGGTTGGTGTATTTTATTTTTGGGGTGTCGGAGGTTGGGTGCCCGGAGGGTTTACAAACAAACAAAGGGTTGGTCAAACAAACACCCCAACCAAATCAACGGGCTCCGCTGTGGACTTGGGGGTGGGAGGGTTGGGGTGTGTGAGGGGTTGGGTGTGGGGTTGGGGTTGGTGTGGGACCCGACTCAAACAAACACCCCCAACCAGGGTTGGGGTGTCTGAACTTGGGGTGGGACACCCCCAACCAAATCAACCGGGCTCCGGGGTGCACTCTGAACTGGGGGACTCAAACAAACACCCCCAACCAAATTGGGCTGTGTGTGCACTTGAACTCACCAGGGTTGGACTGTGGGACCCCCAACCAAATCAACGGGCTTGGGGTGTCCTGAACTCACCAGGGACCCGACTCAAACAAACACCCCCAACCAAATCAACCGGGCTCCGCTGGGGTCTCTGAACTGGGACCCGACTTGGTGGGCTGTGAGCTCTTGGGGTTGACTCAAACAAACACCCCAACCAAATCAACCGGGGTGCTCTCTGAACTTGGGGACTCAAACAAAGGGGTTGGGCTCCGTGTGCTCTCTGAACTGTGTGGGGTGTGACTCAAACAAACACCTCCGCTGTGGGTGTGGGGGCGGGTGTTGGTGGAGGGTCTCCTGAACTCACCAGGGACCAGTCACCCCCAACCAAATCAACCGGGCTCCGCTGAGCTCTCTGAACTCACCAGGGACCCAGCTCAAACAAACACCCCAACCAAATCGCCGGGCTCCGCTGAGGACTCTGAACTCACCAGGGAGGACAGGACCAAATCAAGGCGCTGGCTTCTGAACTTTTTGGGGACCCACTCAAACAAACACCCCAAGTCAACGGACTCCGCTGGCTCTCTGAACTCACCAGGGACCCGACTCAAACAAACACCCCCAACCAAAGGTACTCCGCTGTGCTCTCTGAACTCACCAGGGACCCGACTCAAACAAACACCCCAACCAAATCAACCGGGCTCCGCTGAGCTCTCTGAACTCACCAGGGACCCGACTCAAACAAACACCCCCAACCAAATCAACCGGGCTCCGCTGAGCTCTCTGAACTCACCAGGGACCCGACTCAAACAAACACCCCAACCAAATCAACGGGCTCCGCTGAGCTCTCTGAACTCACTGGGGACCCGACTCAAACAAACACCCCAACCAAATCAACTCCGGGCTCCGCTGAGCTCTCTGAACTCACCAGGGGACTCAAACAAACACCCCCAAACAAATCAACCTGGCTCCCCAACTCTGGAACTCAACTCAAACAAACACCCTCCAAATCAAGCTGGCTCTGAACTCTGAACTCACCAGGGACCCGACTCAAACAAACACCCCCAACCAAATCAACGGGCTCCGCTGAGCACTCTGAACTCACCAGGGACCCGACTCAAACAAACACCCCAACCAAATCAACCGGGCTCCGCTGTGCACTCTGAACTCACCAGGGACCCGACTCAAACAAACACCCCAACCAAATCAACCGGGCTCCGCTGAGCACTCTGAACTCACCAGGGACCCGACTCAAACAAACACCCCAACCAAATCAACCGGGCTCCGCTGTGCTCTCTGAACTCACCAGGGACCCGACTCAAACAAACACCCCCAACCAAATCAACCGGGCTCCGCTGTGCTCTCTGAACTCACCAGGGACCCGACTCAAACAAACACCCCAACCAAATCAACCGGGCTCCGCTGAGCACTCTGAACTCACCAGGGACCCGACTCAAACAAACACCCCAACCAAATCAACCGGGCTCCGCTGAGCACTCTGAACTCACCAGGGACCCGACTCAAACAAACACCCCAACCAAATCAACGGGCTCCGCTGAGCTCTCTGAACTCACCAGGGACCCGACTCAAACAAACACCCCCAACCAAATCAACCGGGCTCCGCTGAGCACTCTGAACTCACCAGGGACCCGACTCAAACAAACACCCCCAACCAAATCAACCGGGCTCCGCTGTGCACTCTGAACTCACCAGGGACCCGACTCAAACAAACACCCCCAACCAAATCAACCGGGCTCCGCTGAGCACTCTGAACTCACCAGGGACCCGACTCAAACAAACACCCCCAACCAAATCAACCGGGCTCCGCTGTGCACTCTGAACTCACCAGGGACCCGACTCAAACAAACACCCCAACCAAATCAACGGGCTCCGCTGAGCACTCTGAACTCACCAGGGACCCGACTCAAACAAACACCCCCAACCAAATCAACCGGGCTCCGCTGGCACTCTGAACTCACCAGGGACCCGACTCAAACAAACACCCCCAACCAAATCAACGGGCTCCGCAGCTCTCTGAACTCACCAGGGACCCGACTCAAACAAACACCCCCAACCAAATCAACGGGCTCGCTGAGCACTCTGAACTCACCCAGGGACCCGACTCAAACAAACACCCCCAACCAAATCAACGGGCTCCCTCCCTGCACTCTGAACTCACCAGGGACCCGACTCAAACAAACACCCCCAACCAAATCAACGGGCTCCGCTGAGCACTCTGAACTCACCAGGGACCCGACTCAAACAAACACCCCAACCAAATCAACGGGCTCCGCTGAGCACTCTGAACTCACCAGGGACCCGACTCAAACAAACACCCCCAACCAAATCAACCGGGCTCCGCTGAGCTCTGAATCACTGGGGAACTCACCAGGGACCCGCACCGCTGAGCACTCTGAACTTTTTTTTGTTATTTTCATTTTTTGTTATTTTCATTTATTTTCTTGGTGGAAGTTCAACCCAAAAAAAAACATTTTGTAAAAATATATTTTTTTATTTTGTTTTTTTTCCAACATGACTTCTCCACTCAACAACTTTTAACAGTTGCTCCATCCCTCTCCTCCTCCTCCTCTCCCTCCCTCTCTCCCTCCCTCCCTCCCTACCTCCCTCCTGCTGAGAAAGATGCTGAGAAAGACTTCTAGTGGAAACGTTTGTCATTGAATTTACACTGAAGACACTGAGAAAGACTTCTAGTGGAAACGTTTGTCATTGAATTTACACTGAAGACACTGAGAAAGACTTCTAGTGGAAACGTTTGTCATTGAATTGACACTGAAGACACTGAGAAAGACTTCTAGTGGAAACGTTTGTCATTGAATTGACACTGAAGACACTGAGAAAGACTTCCAGTGGAAACGCTTGTCGTTGAATTGACACTGAAGACACTGAGAGACTCTTCCAGTGGAAACGCTTTTCGTTGAATGCTCTGGGGGTTTATCTGGTGTTTCTAAAGCGCTGCGCCTTTAAGAGAAGCAACACCAGCAGGTCCGAGCCGCCTCTAATCACGCCAGCAATTCAGGGCACGGATTCAAATGAACGAGGCACGGAAACGGATTTATATTCATTCATATTTTAAATGACTCGCAGCAGTTAAAAGTTTTGTGAATAGAGTCCAACCTAAAAAAACAGTGACGAAAATAAAGGCGAGGTGCAGACAGCGGACTGATAAACTCTGTTATTTGAAAGCCTGTGCGCGGTCTGCTTGCACAGAAATTAGAGAGAAAGGAAGAAAGAAAGAAAGAAAGGAAGAAAAAAGAAAGAAAGAAAGAAAGAAAGGAAGAAAGGACCGTATTATTTATACTGGACAAGCAATCCATTTACATGACGCGCGATGGCTTGAAGAGACCCGGCCGCTCGCATACCCGATACACACAGCAGAGCCGTGCCGAGCGGCGGAGGCGTTTCCACGGAAATACCGCAACTCTGTGTGCGTGTCAGTGTGTGTGCGTGTGCGTCAGTGTGTGTCGTGTGTGTGTGTCAGTGTGTGCGTGTGCGTCGTGTGTGTGTGTGTGTGTGTGGGTGTGTGTGTCAGTGTGTGTGTGTGTGTGTCAGTGTGTGCGTGTGTGTGTGCGTGTGCGTGTGTGTGTGTGCGTGTCAGTGTGTGGGTGTGTGTGTCAGTGTGTGTGCGTGTGTTGTCAGTGTGTGTGTGTGTCAGTGTGCGTGTGTGTGTGTGTCGTGTGTGTGTGTCGTATGTGCGTGTCGTGTCGTGTGTGTGTGCGTGTCATGTGTGTGCGTGTCAGTGTGTGTGTGTGTGAGCGTGTCAGTGTGTGTGCGTGTGTGTGTCAGTGTGTGTGCGTATGTGTGTGCGTGTGTGTGCGTGTGTGCGTGTCAGTGTGTGTGTGTGCGTGTGTGTGTGTGTGTGTGTCAGTGTGTGTGTGCGTGTCAGTGTGTGTGTGTGTGTGTGTGTGCGTGTGTCAGTGTGTGTGTGTGTGTGTGTGTGTGTGTCAGTGTGTGTGTGTGCGTGTCAGTGTGTGTGCGTGTCAGTGTGTGTGTGTGCGGTAGCGGGGGTCCGAGGGGGCTCCCCGGTGCGCGTCTCACCTCTCGCTGTGTGGAGCACGAGGAGCGCCGCCACGGCACCGCTCAGGAGCAGCACCAGCACTGTGAGTCCAATCTCCGCGCCGCTCCAGCGCCGTGCGCCGCTCCGGCTCGATTTCTCCACGATATCCATCTGGCTTTCAGACTTCCCCATTATCGAGACTCTGAAGAGCGGAGCGAGTGAGGAGAGAGGGAGGAGGGAGAAGGGAGGAGGGAGGAGGGAGGAGGAGGGGGAGGAGGGAGGGGGGAGGAGGGGGAGGGAGAGAGGGAGCGAGGGAGGCGGAGAGAGGGAGGCGGAGGAGGAGGAGGAGGAGAGATGGAGCGAGGAGGGGGGGAGAGAGAGTAGAGAGAGAGGAGAGGGAGGAGGGAGAGTTCTCAGGTGAATTACCCGATCTGGAGAATATATTAAACGATATTATGAAAACAAAACAAATTATTGGATCAATCTGCATAAAACAGAATTAGGATACAGCTGGCGCGTCATTTAAAATGGATTGATTAAAGAAAATGTTTTCACAATCCTCCGTAATACTCATAACGTCAATACCCGAATCAGCTTGCCGAGCCAATAATAATAATAATAATAATAATAATAATAATAATAATAATAATAATAATAATAATAATAATAATAATAATAATAATAATATAACAATGCCAGTCAGTTATGTAGCTTGAATCGCTGTCTCCAGTCCACGCGCATCCAAGCCAGATCTTCGACTGGAATCGAACTGAAAGTAAACTTTTCACCGTGAAAAATAAATAAATAAATAAATAAATAAATAAATAAATGAAGCGGAACCGAGCGGTCTCATAAACACCAGGCTGCTCTCCCTCCTGTCCGGGAGTCGTTTCAAATTCCATTCATCCTCTTTCTTCATTTTAATCGATTGATGGACGCAGTTTAAAGACATTGGATTCATACTTCGGGAGCATCATTTTGTTTTTACACACAGTCGAATGAAATCCTTCGTTTTGTGTTCCCCCTCTCTCTCTCCTCTCCTCTCTCCCCCCCTCTCTCTCTCCTCTCCCCCCCCCTCTCTCCCCCCTCTCTCTCTCCTCTCACTAGAGCGCTTCCTTTATTAATGGAGAATCCGAATTTGAAAATATCTCTTAAACAAACCGAGAATCGTATTGAGACGCGTCAGACCCGTGAGCGATGGGAGCGGGACTCGAGTTCAGTGCTGAGACAGGCGGGCGGGTCTGTACCGCACAGTCACTGCGCTTCTACACGTTATCAAACCGAGAATCGTATTGAGACGCGTCAGACCCGTGAGCGATCGGGACTTTCAGTGCTGAGACAGGCGGGCGGGTCTGTACCGCTGAGTCACTGCGCTTCTACACGTTATCAAACCGAGAATCGTATTGAGACGCGCGTCAGACCCGTGGCGATGGGGCGGGACTCGAGTTCAGTGCTGAGACAGGCGGGCGGGTCTGTACCGCACAGTCACTGCGCTTCTACACGTTATCAAACCGAGAATCGTGTTGAGACGCGTCAGACCCGTGGCGATGGGGGCGGGACTCGAGTTCAGTGCTGAGACAGGCGGGCGGGTCTGTACCGGACAGTCACTGCGCTTCTACCGTTATCAAACCGAGAATCGTATTGAGACGCGTCAGACCCGTGAGCGATGGGAGCGGGACTCGAGTTCAGTGCTGAGACAGGCGGGCGGGTCTGTACCGCACAGTCACTGCGCTTCTACACGTTATCAAACCGAGAATCGTATTGAGACGCGTCAGACCCGTGAGCGATGGGAGCGGGACTCGAGTCCAGTGCTGAGACAGGCGGGCGGGTCTGTACCGCACAGTCACTGCGCTTCACGTTATCAAACCGAGAATCGTATTGAGACGCGTCAGACCCGTGGCGATGGGGCGGGACTGGGTTCAGTGCTGAGACAGGCGGGCGGGTCTGTACCGCACAGTCACTCGCGACACGTTATTAAACCGAGAATCGTATTGAGCAGCGTCAGACCCGTGGCGATGGGGCGGGACTCGAGTCCAGTGCTGAGACAGGCGGCTGGGGTCTGTACCGCACAGTCACTGCGCTTCTACACGTTATTAAACCGAGAATCGTATTGAGACGCGTCAGACCCGTGAGCGATGGGAGCGGGACTCGAGTCCAGTGCTGAGACAGGCGGGCGGGTCTGTACCGCACAGTCACTGCGCTTCTACACGTTATTAAACCGAGAATCGTATTGAGACGCGTCAGACCCGTGGCGATGGGGCGGGACTGGAGTTCAGTGCTGAGACAGGCGGGCGGGTCTGTACCGCACAGTCACTGCGCTCTACACGTTATTAAACCGAGAATCGTATTGAGACGCGTCAGACCCGTGGCGATGGGAGCGGGACTCGAGTTCAGTGCTGAGACAGGCGGGCGGGTCTGTACCGCACAGTCACTGCGCTTCTACACGTTATCAAACCGAGAATCGTATTGAGACGCGTCAGACCCGTGAGCGATGGGAGCGGGACTCGAGTTCAGTGCTGAGACAGGCGGGCGGGTCTGTACCGCACAGTCACTGCGCTTCTACACGTTATTAAACCGAGAATCTGAGACGCGTCAGACCCGTGAGCGATGGGAGCGGGACTCGAGTCCAGTGCTGAGACAGGCGGGCGGGTCTGTACCGCACAGTCTGCGCTTCTACACGTTATCAAACCGAGAATCGTATTGAGACGCATCAGACCCGTGGCGATGGGGGCGGGACTGGAGTTCAGTGCTGAGACAGGCCGGGTCTGTACCGCAGTCACTGCGCTTCTACACGTTATCAAACCGAGAATCGTATTCGCGTCAGACCCGTGGCGATGGGAGCGGGACTCGAGTCAGTGCTGAGACAGGCGGGCGGGTCTGTACCGCACAGTCACTGCGCTTCTACACGTTATTAAACCGAGAATCGTATTGAGACGCGTCAGACCCGTGAGCGATGGGAGCGGGACTCGAGTCAGTGCTGAGACAGGCGGGCGGGTCTGTACCGCACAGTCACTGCGCTTCTACACGTTATCAAACCGAGAATCGTATTGAGACGCGTCAGACCCGTGAGCGATGGGAGCGGACTCGAGTTCAGTGCTGAGACAGGCGGGCGGGTCTGTACCGCACAGTCACTGCGCTTCTACACGTTATCAAACCGAGAATCGTATTGAGACGCGTCAGACCCGTGAGCGATGGGAGCGGGACTGGAGTTCAGTGCTGAGACAGGCGGGCGGGTCTGTACCGCACAGTCAACACGTTATCAAACCGAGAATCGTATTGAGACGCGTCAGACCCGTTGTTCAGTGCTGAGACAGGCGGGCGGGTCTGTACCGCACAGTCACTGCGCTTCTCACGTTATCAAACCGAGAATCGTATTGAGACGCGTCAGACCCGTGAGCGATGGGGGCGGGACTGGAGTTCAGTGCTGAGACAACAAGTCACTGCGCTTCTACACGTTATTAAAACACAAATCCGAGCGCGCTCGCCTGGTGCAATACTAATCAGCGCTTATCACCCCCAGCGGTGTGCTAATGCAGGGCGGTGACGCTCGGAAGCAGCAGCCGAAACCGCAGCGAAGAGGAGAGACAGGAGAGACACACACAGGGGACTGCTGAGTGTCTGAGCATCTACTGAACAGGATGCAGCGGTACAGTACAACGCTGTTAAACTCCCTAACTCCCCCCCTCTCTCTCTCCCTCTCTCCCCCTCTCTGTCTCCCTCTCTCCTCCTCTCTCTCCCTCTCTTTATCTCTACCCATCTCCCTCTCTCCCCCTCTCTCTCCCTCCTCTATCCTCTCTCCCCCTCTCTCTCCTCGCCTATCTCTTCTCTCCTCTCCTCTCTCTCCTCTCTCTCCCTCCTCTATCCTCTCCCCCTCTCTCTCCTCGCCTATCTCTTCTCTCCTCTCTCTCCTCTCTCTCTCTCCCCTCTCCCCCCTCCCCCCTCTCAATTCAATTCAATTCAATTTGGCTTTATTGGCATGACAATAAAAATAATTGTGTTGCCAAAGCACATCCATGACATAACCGACTCAAATATACAGACAAAGAATTTTTTAATACTAACAGTATCCCTCCTCCCTCTATATTAATACAGTAAACAGAATCCCTCCCTTCCCCTCTATATCAAACAGTACTCCCTTCCCCCCTCTATATTAAACAGAATCCCCCCTCCCCTCTCCTCTCTCTCTTCCCTCTCCCCCTCTCCTCTCCCCTCTCCTCTCCTCTCTCTCCCCTCTCCCTCTCTCTCTCTCCTCTCCCCCTCCTCTCTCCCCTCTCCCCTCTCTCTCCTCTCCCCTCTCTCCTCTCCTCTCCTCTCCTCTCCCTCTCCCTCTCTCTCTCCTCTCCTCTCCTCTCTCCTCTCCCCTCCTCTCTCCTCTCTCTCTCTCCTCTCTCTCCTCTCTCTCCTCTCTTCTCCTCTCCTCTCTCTCCTCTCTCCTCTCCCCCTCCTCTCTCCTCTCTCTCCCCTCTCTCTCTCGCTGTGTGATGGCTCTCGCTTGCCTGCGCGCCGGTGCACACTTCATATTTCTTGCACAGTATTTGCTAATGCAGATTAATGGTTGTATTATTTTTAAATGCGCACATTCTTCCCGCATGCGTGCCAAGCGCGTGGCAGCGCGTCTCTGCTTGCTGTGGCAACTCCGGCAAAGAGTTCAAATGGGGGTCGATCTGAAGCAAAACAAATATGAGCGCACCCTCCCGACCTGTGTGTCAGCGCACCCCGTCCCGTCCCGCTCCCAGCCCGCGAGTTCTGCGTGAGAGGAGACTGCAGAGATCAGCCCAGTCCGCCCGCCTCTTACACCCGCTGTATAACGATCACCACGCGTGCACCAAACACTGCAAAGCCTGTGTGGCGCTTGTGTTCAGAGCGGGAGGGTCGCGGTCAGGACATTTCATCCGGGACGAAACAGAGGCTATGGGTTCTAGGAGCGCTTCCTACATACTTGCAAAAATACCTATACTCGTAGAGTGCTCAAATAAGACAATATATCGATGACTTTTAAACATGTCACACACACACACACACACACACACACACACACACACACATATATATATATATATATATATATATGACGTTTAATTCCATGCATTCGTGCGTCTCCTCAGGCACTTCACAAGTGTCGATACAATACAAACATGTCGTTAGTTTACCATACGAATGCCTCGCTGCGCTACCGGGATACCCACAAGGTGGCGCTAGCGATTTAATCCACCCTCCCCCGGCGTCCTCTGAAAAATTCACCCGTTAGAAAAATAGCGCCGAGCAGACGCACGTCACAATTCCCCTGGCGCAGATGACGCGGCTTCACGTCGGCTGTTGTTTTCATCTCGGTCGTCGATGTTGTTTCTTTTGTCGATGTTATGATTTTGACGGCTTCTATGTCTTATTTACAAATTTACTTGATTTATATTTATTTTATAAAAGTGTTCCCGAAACTTTTATAAGGGTTACTTTGCCATGGTTTGTTTTTTAAAATGCTTTACCAGACCTCTCTGTGCTTTACAATGTTTCCCTATGCTTTACCAGACCTCTCTGTGCTTTACAATGCTTGCCTATGCTTTACCAGACCTCTCTGTGCTTTACAATGTTTCCCTATGCTTTACCAGACCTCTCTGTGCTTTACAATGCTTCCCTGTGCTTTACCAGACCTCTCTGTGCTTTACAATGCTTCCCTGTGCTTTACCAGACCTCTCTGTGCTTTACAATGCTTCCCTATGCTTTACCAGACCTCTCTGTGCTTTACAATGCTTCCCTATGCTTTACCAGACCTCTGTGCTTTACAATGTTTCCCTATGCTTTACCAGACCTCTCTGTGCTTTACAATGCTTCCCTGTGCTTTACCAGACCTCTCTGTGCTTTACAATGCTTCCCTATGCTTTACCAGACCTCTCTGTGCTTTACAATGCTTCCCCCAGACCTCTCTGTGCTTTGCTTTACCAGACCTCTCTGTGCTTTCAATGCTTCCCTATGCTTTACTAGACCTCTCTGTGCTTTACAATGTTTCCCTATGCTTTACCAGACCTCTCTGTGCTTTTACAATGTTTCCTATGCTTTACAACAATGCTGTACCAGACCTCCTGCTTTACAATGCTTCCTACCAGACCTATCTGTGCTTTACAAAGCTTCCCTGTGCTTTACCAGACCTCTCTGTGCTTTACAATGCTTCCCTATGCTTTACCAGACCTCTCTGTGCTTTACAATGCTTCCCTGTGCTTTACCACACCTCTCTGTGCTTTACAATGCTTCCCTATGCTTTTACCAGACCTCTGTGCTTTACAATGCTTCCCTATGCTTTACCAGACCTCTCTGTGCTTTACAATGCTTCCCTATGCTTTACCAGACCTCTCTGTGCTTTACAATGCTTCCCTATGCTACCAGACCTCTCTGTGCTTTACAATGCTTCCCTATGCTTTACCAGACCTCTCTGTGCTTTACAATGCTTCCCTGTGCTTTACCAGACCTCTCTGTGCTTTACAATGCTTCCCTATGCTTTACCAGACCTCTCTGTGCTTTACAATGCTTCCCTGTGCTTTACCAGACCTCTGCTTTACAATGCTTCCTATGCTTTACCAGACCTCCCTGTGCTTTTACCATGACCTCCTATCTCCTCCTCCTCCTCTCCCTCCCCCCTCCTCCTCTCCCTCTCCTCTCCCCTCTTTGTTTTTCTCTTCGTCTCAGTCGGGTTCCGCCTGCACAGTCATTTGAAAATTGAAAGCAGGGAGCATGATATATTTCAGCATAAGCAGTCCTTGGTGATTAGCAGACTTGCTAAAAGCTTTTTCATTAGCTGTCAGGGGGGGGGGGGGGGGGTTGTTAGCGACAGGCCTCTAAAAGCCTTGAGCTGTGTGTGTGTGTGTGTGTGTGTGTCTGTGTGTGTGTCTCAGTGTCTATGCGTGACTCTGTGTGTGTGTGTGTGCGTGTGTGTGAGAGAGAGAGACAGGTCAATCGCTGTCAATGTGAGTTGCTTTGTAGGAAAGAAAAGAAACATAACAGCAGCCATCGATCTCAGAGAGTTCCTTTAATAAATAGTGATACAGTTAGTCAATTAATAATAATAATAACAATAATAATAATAATAATAATAATAATAATAATAATAATCTCTCTCTCTCTCTCTCTCTCTCTCTCTCTCTCTCTCTCTCTCTCTCTCTCTCTCTCTCTCTCTCTCTCTCTCTCTCTCTCTCTCTCTCTAGTGTACGATGCAGCCCCCTGCCTCTCTCTTGATTCTGCTCCTCAGTTTCCTCAGCTCTGTGTTGCTCTCGTCCAGCAGCAGCCCGTATTCTATGAGCCTCCCGGCCTCCTCCAGACCCCCCTCTGCCCCCCCTCCCCCTCCCTTGAGCTCTCCAGCGCCCCCCTGTGGAAACACTGTGCCAAGCGGGTCCGGCCGGGCCCGGCCTCAACGCAGGCCAGAGCCTGGGGCTGGGCTAGGTCCAGAGCCCGCATGTAGTCCCTGAGGGCTGGCCGCTCCCTGCAGGCGAGCAGCAGGCTGTGTCCTCGGCTACACAGGTCGTGGGGGGAGGGTCCCTGGTTCTGAATGAGTCGGTCCAGGTCAGCGACGGCAGGCTCGTGGAACCCAAGTCCTGCGAGGCAGCGAGCTCGATCGCGCAGGAGCCCCCAGTACCCAGGGTGCACCGGGCCCCCCCGCGCCGCGGCCGCGTGCACTGCCAGCGACAGGAACCCCAGCGTGCGCTCGGATTGGCCGGGCTGGGAGAGAGAGCCCGCCTCCTGTGCTGCAGCCTGTCAGAGAGCAGAGAGAGGAAGGGAGAGAGGAGAGATTTTAACCAGGTTTTATATGTGAAATGTCTCGTCTCTCTCACCTGTCTCGGGTCTCTGTCTCGTCTCTCTCACCTGTCTCGGGTCTCTGTCTCGTCTCTCTCACCTGTCTCTGTCTCGTCTCTCTCACCTGTCTCAGTCTCGTCGCTATCACCTGTCTCAGTCTCGTCTCTATCACCTGTCTCTGTCTCGTCTCTCTCACCTGTCTCAGTCTCGTCTCTCACCTGTCTCTGTCTCGTCTCTCTCACCTGTCTCTGTCTCGTCTCTCTCACCTGTCTCTGTCTCGTCTCTCTCACCTGTCTCTGTCTCGTCTCTCTCACCTGTGTCAGGTGTGCCCGCTGTATGGCAGTCGTCAGGGTGAGCAGGAAGTTGAGGGTCTCAGGGTCTCGCTCGGAGATCTCGCTCAGATCCCTCGCTGCCCTCCCTGGGTTCTGAAGCCATGCCTCCACGACCCCTGACCTGGCCCTGGCCGGCGGCTCCCGCGGCTCCTGACCGAACACCTGCCGCAGGTGAGAGGAGGCGGAGTCCAGCGCACCTGAGAGGGGGGAGGGGGAGGGCTTTACCACAGGATTTCTGCAGTTTCCCTCCTTCGTGTTCCCATGGTTACACTGCATTCACACTGCTTACCCTGGCTTGTTCGCTTTGCTGTGCTTTATACAATGGAAATAAACCACATCACGTTACACCTCCGAACCAGCAGATGGCAGCAGTGGCCTGAAGCACTATAGCGTTTTGAAGTGACTGTCAGAGACCCTCGTTCCTGTACCTTTAGCCAACAGCGCGTCGATATACAGGAGATGCCACTGGGAGCTCCTGCTGTCAATCTCCACCAGAGCTCCTCCAATCAGGAGCACCTCCTTCAGGAGCTCCTCCCCACAGGGGACCTGATTGGCTGCCGTGATCTCGGTGAGGACGGTCCTGCCGTGCTGGTGCAGCCAATCACAGACGAGCGTCCTGGCCTGGTCCTTCAGGGACAGGATGTCCCGAGTGACCGCGGGAGTGTCCACTCTGAGGGCCGACACGATGTCCTGAGTGGCCTCCTGCACTCAGACACACAAACACAAGCATCACAAGAGAGCCTTCCCCACGCCATCACTGAAACCACATGACCCCCCTTCCCAGAATACCTTCTGCTGGTTCAGGACCAGGTAGGTGAAGCCCCGCCCACACAGCGCCCGCACATGCTCAGTGTGCTCCCTCAGGATGGCGCTGAAATCAAAGATGGCCGTCTTGTGCTGGCCCAGGCTGGCGTAGCAGCGGGCACGAGAGAGGAGCGAGTCCACTGCCCCGCCACCTGGGGGCGAGAGAGAGCAGGGCTCAGGCAGGGGTCAGAGACCAGCCAATCAGGAGATGATGCGTTTAACCTGAAACATTAATCTTCAAATATACAGTGTTTGAAGTTACCCGAGGCGATGATGGCGAGGGACAGGTACGCCACGGCCTCCTTGATGAAGGGCTCCCCCTGCTTGTCGCTCAGGATCCTGCAGGCGGTGGAGTGGCACTGCTGCTGCATGAGGCTGCGCTCTGGCTGCTCAAACACAGACAGGATGGGGAGCAGGCAGGACGTGACACCCAGCTGCACTACCTTCTTCAGGAGCTGGGGAGGGGAGGGGGAGGGAGAGGGGAGGAGAGGGAAGAGGGAGGGAGGGGAGGGGAGGGGAGAGGGGAGGGGGAGGGAGAGGGAGGGGGGGGGGGAGGGGGAGGAGTCAGGGGAGGGAGGATTGAGGAGTTTGGAGGGGGAGGAGTCAGGGGGTGAAAGGGATGGGTTTGGAGAGGTGTGGGGAGTCCAAAGGGGCCTTTTAACCCTCTTTTAATTGAGGGTAAAAGCACAGTCCCTCTTTCTCTCCTCGTCAGTCTCTCCTGACACTTTCCCATTGCAGAGTTTGGCTCTCGGGGTCTCCCTCACTCAGTCATGCAGTGTTGAAGTGCTGATGGGTTTGCTTTCTCTGAGTCCCCCCCCACAGGGTGTGGCTGGACGTCCATTAGTGAAGCCTTTAACCCTCTTTGTAATTGAGAGCTATGCTGTGGCTCATCGCTCCCTCTTTCTCTCCCTCCGTTCCTCTCTCCCTCTCCCTCACTTTCTCCATGATCTATGCATGAGCTCTATTGTAAACAGCAGGTAATAGTCTAGTTCTCAGGATATGATTAATCCCACGTGCTCAGGATGCAGATTTCCACAGGTTTTGACAGGGTTAGGCAGTGGGTTTGTGTTAGGAGACATTGCATTTACTGAAGGGTGGTCAGGTACAAAAAAGACTTTGAAGAGGTGTAGCAGACTGGTCAGGGACTGGGCCCCTGTGGAAGGTCTTCCACCACTGTGCTGTACCCCTCTCTGCTGTGCTGTACCCTCTGCTGTGCCCCTCTCTGCTGTGCTGTACCCCTCTTCACTGTGCTGTACCCCTCTCTGCTGTGCTGTACCCCTTTTCACTGTGCTGTACCCCTCTCTGCTGTGCTGTACCCCTCTTCACTGTGCTGTACCCCTCTCTGCTGTGCTGTACCCCTCTCTGCTGTGCTGTACCCCTCTTCACTGTGCTGTACCCCCTCTGCTGTACCCCTCTGCTGCTGTACCCCTCTTACCCCTCTCTGCTGTGCTGTACCCCTCTCTGCTGTGCTGTACCCCTCTTCACTGTGCTGTACCCCTCTCTGCTGTGCTGTACCCCTCTTCACTGTGCTGTACCCCTCTTCACTGTGCTGTACCCCTCTCTGCTGTGCTGTACCCCTCTCTGCTGTGCTGTACCCCTCTTCACTGTGCTGTACCCCTCTTCACTGTGCTGTACCCCTCTCTGCTGTGCTGTACCCCTCTCTGCTGTGCTCTCACCTGGTTGGCGTCGTACAGAAAGCCGCGGTGTAGTTGTAGCAGGGTGAGCCGGGCCAGCACGGGGGTCCGGTGGGCCTCGCGGGCCACGAGGAGGAGACCCAGCCCAGCCGGTGGGCCTCCTCGACGGGGTCGAACTGGGGTCCAGCTCCATGAGGAGGGAGAGAGGGAGGACCCAGCAGGGTCCCTGAAATGGGGTCCAGGGAAAGAGAGGGAGAGGAGAGAGAGAGGAGTCAATACAGAGAGAGAGGAGAGAGTCAATACAGAGAGAGAGAAGTCAATACAGAGAGGAGAGAGTCAATACAGAGAGAGAGGAGAGAGTCAATACAGAGAGAGAGGACAGAGTCAATACAGAGAGAGAGGACAGAGTCAATACAGAGAGACGGGGTCCCTTCCATACACAGAGAGAGAGGGAGTCAGTACACACACTCACACAATGCAGTACCCTTTCTTGGTCGAGGGGGTGCTGTTGCTGTCCTTCTTCCCGCTCCTCTCCCCCTCCTGGTCCCCTCCAGGCTGCTCCAGCATGCCCCGCCCCTGCTCCAGCATGCCCTCCCCTCCCCCAGCATGCCCCGCCCCTCCTCCAGCATACCCCGCCCCTGCTCCAGCATGCCCCGCCCCTCCTCCAGCAGCAGGGCGGCCAGCAGACCCCTGTGGTTCCAGGGCACGAGGCTCTGCACAGCCAGGGCTGCCTCGTCGAGACGGAGCCTGCTGGCCGTGGCGTAGTCCAGCGCGGCGAGGTAGGGGCGCCCCGCCAGCATGCGCAGGAGCCCCCGGCCACACAGCGCCCGCACGCAGCTGCAGGGGTGCGGGGAGGGGTGCCCCAACACCGCCTGGAAGTCCGCTAGAGCCAGTGCCTCCTCCCCGCCCAGCAGCCTGGCGAAGCCCCTGAACACCAGGGCAGTGCTGTGGTAGCTGCTCCGCCCGTCCGCGGAGAGACTCTGACACACAGCCAAGGCCCCCCTCCAGTCCCCGGACAGAACCAGGCATTCAGCCAGGCGCACCTGCACCTCTCGGGCTCCGGCGCCTCACCGCTCCAGCTGGGACAGCAGCCTGAGCCGGGAGACGACGGGCTCCAGCATCGCCACCCCTTCATCGGATCTCAGCTCCGGCCTGGCCCTCACCGCCTCCCTGAACCCCGCCAGCCCTGCCTCTGCCAGCTGCCTGATCTGAGCTCGCATGGAACCCGCGCTGCTGCCCGGGAACAGCTGCCCGGTCCGGCGCCGCGCCTCGGCGGGGCTCAACGCGAACGCCTCGGAGAGATCCCGGCACAGCCCCTCCGCCGAGGAGGAGGAGGAGAAGTGGGCGGCGGCTCTCCTCACCAGCAGGTGAGCCTTCCTGTCCGGCTGCAGGTGAGCGGCGGGGAGCGTGATCGCCTCCACGCTCTCCTCGAAGAGCCCCTGCTCCACGGCCCCCTCCCCCTCCGAGCACATCCCTCCCCCCCTCCGTCCGCGTGTGCGTGTGCGTGCGTGGTTCCTCGTGTGCAATGCTGCACTGCCCCCTAGCCTGCAGGTGAGGTATATGAGGGAGAGACAGCGCTGGGAGCAGCAGTGGAGAGGAACGCTGCCATTAAAGAACCTGAACAAGAAAACAAAAGATAATTCAATGAAATGCTTTGTTACACCTGGACCAGACGGGCTAATCACAGCTGACAGGCACGCCTGAGAAACACCATGCTGATTATACCAGCCCTGATACACTGCCAGAGTTATAAAACACATCACTGTGTAACTGGAGATAAAGAGAGAGAGAGAGAGAGAGAGAGAGAGAGAGAGAGAGAGAAACACCACGCTGATTATACCAGCCCTGATACACTGCCAGAGTTATAAAAACACATCACTGTGTAACTGGAGATAAACTGAGAGAGAGAGGAGAGAGAGAGAGGAGAGGGAGAGGGAGAGGGAGAGAGGGAGAGGGAGAGAGGGAGAGGGAGAGGGAGAGGGAGAGGGAGAGGGAGAAACACCACGCTGATTATACCAGCCCTAGGATACACTGCCAGAGTTATAATAACACATCACTGTGTAACTGGAGATAAACTTAAAGAGAGAGAGAGAGTCAGTGAGAGAGGAGAGGGAAGCATTGAGTAAAGCACAGAGAGTAAAAGCATAGGGAAGCATTGTAAAGCACAGGTCTGGTAAAGCATAGGGAAGCATTGTAAAGCACACAGAGAGGTCTGGTAAAGCATAGGGAAGGAAGCACAGAGAGGTTGTAAAAGCAGCACAGAGAGGTCTGGTAAAGCATAGGGAAGCATTGTAAAGCACAGAGAGGTCTGGTAAAGCATAGGGAAGCATTGTAAAGCACAGAGAGGTCTGGTAAAGCATAGGGAAGCATTGTAAAGCACAGAGAGGTCTGGTAAATGATACTGTGATGGTAATGTGATAGCGCTCTTCATGTTTGATTTCACTGCACTTTTCCCCAGAGAGGTCTGGTAAATGCTGTGATTTTGATAGCGCTCTTTGTTTATTTATACTTTTATATATATAGTGTTTTATATATATATATATATATATATATATATATATATGTACAACATATCGAAACGTTGGGCAGCTGGCTCTTTGAGCTAATATGTATATATATATACAGTATATATACTATGTTACAAATTATATCAAAGTACGAAACTGGGGATAAAAATAGACGGCCTATAATATTGGATCAACTATCTGCTATTGCTAGCGCTGTATCGATTATGTATTGATAAATACAACTTTCGGTTTATTTGGTAATCCAATACAGCCTGGCCATCATATCCGCAGCAAACAATGACTAAAGAATTGAACAAATACAGCGCACTTACTTTGCAAGCCGGTGATTTCCAGATCCTTAAGACATTTAAAGACGCCGCAGTAACATGTTTGCACACAGAATCACTCTTCATGCTGCTCATTTTAATTTACTGTAAGTTTGCGCGTCTGCACCGCCGCGGTCGGGCACATCAAAGGGGAGGCGTGGCGGTGTCGGAGCCCACGTGTTCGGTTGCTACAGTAACAGTAAACACCGATAAGGTATGGTTGCGTTGCCTGGGTTACCGAGACGCGGCGTCACACAGACCCCTCTCACCTGCCCGTGAAACAAACGCGACACAGCTGACGAATTAACACGGCATTAATAAAACGACTTCCAGTGATGAAGACAGAGAAGACCGCGGCAATACAACGAGCAACAAATACAAACACAGATAAACCAATAAACCAATGAACCGCTCCAGCATGAGAGCGCTTCATCTCTTCAGTGATGTGTGTGTGTGTGATATTCATTTAGAAATGCTCCATGTATCTGTTAACACACCGTCTATCTATCTATCTATCTATCTATCTATCTATCTATCTATCTATCTATCTATCTGTCTATCTGTCTGTCTATCTTATTATTATTATTATTTATTTCTTAGCAGACGCCCTTATCCAGGGCGACTTACAATCGTAAGCAAATACATTTCAAGTGTTACAATACAAGTAATACAATAAGAGCAAGAAATACAATAACTTTTGTTCAAGTGTGACAAACCACATTTCAATAATACAGCAGATAATAGTGATAGTTACATCAGGATATGATTAAATAGTGATAGTTACATCAGGATATGATTAAATACAAAATACTACAGGTTAAACACTTGGCAGATTACAGTATTCTGAAGTACAGGATTAAATGCAGTAAAATAGGGGGCAGATAAGAGCAAAATAAAGCACATTTAAATGAAGGGTGATAGTGTCCCAGGATACAAACAGAGGAGTTCTACAGGTGCTGTTTGAAGAGGTGAGTCTTAAGGAGGCGCCGGAAGGTGGTCAGGGACTGGGCAGTCCTGACATCTGTAGGAAGGTCATTCCACCACTGCGGGGCGAGGGTGGAGAAGGAGCGGGCTCTGGAGGCAGGGGAGCGTAGCGGAGGTAGAGCCAGTCTTCTAGTGCAGGAGGAGCGGAGAGGTCGAGTGGGGGTGTAGGGAGAGATGAGGGTCTGGAGGTAGCTGGGTGCAGTCTGGTCAAGGCATCTGTAGGCTAGTACAAGAGTCTTGAACTGGATGCGATCTATCTATCTATCTATCTATCTATCTGTCTGTCTGTCTATCTATCTATGTGTGTGATATTCATTTAGAAATGCTCAATGTATCTGTTAACACACCGTGTGTATGTATATCCATCTATCTTAGATAGATAGATAGATAGATAGATAGATAGATAGATAGATAGACAGATAGATAGATAGATTCATCTGTTCTTCTTAGGGAATGCATTGACCCTGATCGGTGGAGTGATTCATATCTACGATGCGAGTTTAGAATTCGGTCCTGTCCCTTTAAAACAGCGCTGACGCGTATGCCCCGCCCCCCTGAGCATTGTGGGTAACGGCAAGCCAGCCAATCAGGACTGCGGCAGAAGCCCCAGACGGTAATGGCGGTGAATAGGGAGTAGAGAGAGAGAGAGAGAGGGAGAGACATGGAGTTGTTTTAAACGCGGTTTGTATTTAAAAGCCCCCGAGCTGAGGAAAGCGAAGCCTCGCGTTAATCCGCGGATTCCTCCAGACCGGGGAAGAAGCGCACGCTGCGTGTGAAGAGGAGGGAGTGCTGGCGTCGCGGCGCCGTCTCCATGGAAACCAACACATCCGTCCGTTTATCTATCCGAATATAACAGAGTATGTGATGCGTTAACCGAACACCGCTGAAACTTACAAACACGTCTGATTTAAAAAGCTGAACATGCTGCTGCTGGTTTTGGTTGCTCTGTAAGAGGAAGGCGTGCTACCTCCTGTGTTGACGGTACATTGGGCTGCGTGTAGACTGTGTGTGAAAATACAACACCGAGCCGCAATTCAGACATGCAGAGTGGAGGTCGTGTACGGGCTTAATAATAATCATAATACTACAAAAATCACCACACCAGAATACCACAGCTGACGTAACTTACATAGTAACATAGTAATTATTATTATTATTATTATTATTACTACTAGTAGGAGTCGTATTTGTACTGTAACGATTTGGAAGTGCTAATGTTGTTATTATTTTTAACAAATCCATTTGAAGTTAGCAAGTCCGATTTCCAATCGTTTTTCTCTCTCTCTGGCTGCAGTTTTGAATCCTCGTTGTTTCCGGGACGGGAGTGCGGGGACGATGTCTGCCTTTGACCAGGTGGCGGCGCTGCGGCACCAGAACCAGGAGCTGCTGGAGAGACTGAGAGTGAAACAGAAGAGCTACCGAGAGCTGAGGAGGGGCAGGGAGAGAGGGGAGCAGGCAGGGGGCAGGGAGAGAGGGGAGCAGGCAGGGGGGAGGGAGAGAGGGGATCAGGCAGAGGGCAGGGAGAGAGGGGAGCAGGCAGGGGCAGGGAGAGAGGGGAGCAGGCAGGGGCAGGGGAGGGGATCAGGGCAGGCAGAGGGCAGGGAGAGAGGGGAGCAGGCAGGGGGCAGGGAGAGAGGGGAGCAGGCAGGGGGGAGGAGAGGGGATCAGGCAGGGGCAGGGAGAGAAGGGAGCAGGCAGGGGGCAGGGAGAGAGGGGAGCAGGCAGGGGGCAGGGAGAGGGGAGCAGGCAGGGGGCAGGGAGAGTGTTCCCTCTGTTTTGATAAGCACTGCACTGACTGAGGGTGCACAGCACAGCACAGCTCCCACACACAGGGTCCGGCCGGGCTCGGCCTGCGCGCTGCCCCCGGTGGAAGGCGTCACCTCCGAGAACCGCAGCCCTGGGGAAGGGTCTCTGATCACCATCCCAGGAGAGGGGGGCCAGCCCTGGGCAGCCAGGGCAGCTCTGACTGCATCGCTGAGAAGCCGGGCTGGGGGAGAGGGAGAAGGAGGTAACAAAAGCTCAACGCCTCTCCGGGGAGCCCAGGGGTGGAAGCAGAGGGGCAGCGAGACCCAGGGGCGGGGCAGCGAGACCCAGGGGCGGGGCAGCGAGACCCTGCGCTACACTGACCAGCTGCTGCACCTTGGAAACGACCGGCAGAGAGACGCCTTCATCAGAGAGACCAGGAGACCCAAACCCATCCTGCTTCCTCCTCACAGCAGAGAGAGGGTGAGAGGGGAGGGGAGGTGGGGGGATGGGGGGAGGGAGTCTGATCTGTATTGGTTCTTTTATTATATGTTCAGAAGCACAACTGTTTGTCTTACTTAAGCGTCCATTTGAAGCTGCAGTACCAGCAGCAGGGCCCTAGATGGCGCTGTTTTGCTAGTAAAATGAATCTGACGTGCCAATGCAAATACCCTTGTGCTGCGTGGACCAAAATAAGACTCCCATTGCAGAGCAGTGCTGTTCCTAGTCAGTAATAAAATTAGATCTCTCTCTCTCTCTCTCTCTCTCTCTCTCTCTCTGCATTACAGAAGGGGGCGAGTCACGTGACCTTCCAGTCCCCTGAAGAGGCGAGTGAGGGGGAGGGCTGGTCTGTGAGGCCCTTCCTGGGCTACGATTGGATAGCAGGTAAGCAGGTCTCACCCTGATTGGATAGCTGGTAAGCAGGTCTCATCCTGATTGGATAGCTGGTAAGCAGGTCTCGTCCTGATTGGATAGTCAGTAAGCAGGGGCTTGTGAACACATTGAGAAATAACTGTTGTATTAAGTGCATCAGGTTTCTTGTAGTGTTTGTTATTCTGGTGTTGGTGCTGGAGGGCGGAGCTTCCTTTAACCTGACCCCGCCCCCGTGCAGGTGTGCTGGACGCAGACTCCTCCCTCTCTGAGAAATCCGAGCCATTCTTCACAGAGCTGAGAGACTTCCGACAGGTCAACAGAGAAGAGTGCGTCCACCAGGAGTACATGGAGTGAGTACACACGGTCCCTCACTGTCACACTCGCACTCACACTGACACGGTCCCTCACTGTCACACTCGCACTCACACTCACACTGTCACTCACACCGTCACTCACTCTCACACTGTCACTGTCACACTCACACTCACTCACACTCACTCACTGTCACACTGTCACTGTCTCACACACTCACTCACACTGTCACTCACACTGTCACTGTCACCGTCACTCACACTGTCACACACTCACTCACTGTCACACTGTCACACACACCTCACACTGTCACATCACTCACTGTCACACCGTCACACTGTCACTGTCTCACACACTCCACGTCACGTCACACACACACTGTCACTGTCACACACCGTCACTCACACTGTCACACACTCACTCACTGTCACACTGTCACTGTCACACACACTCACTCACACTGTCACTCACTGTCACACTCACACTCACACTGTCACTCACAAACTCTCACTCTCACACTGTCACTCACGCTCATACTGTCACTCACACACTCTCACACTCACACTCACCCTGTCACTCACACTGTCACGCTCACGCTCTCTCTCGGTTCTCTTTGTTTTACAGAGCGGAGCAGCTTGACCTCTTACCCCTGACCTCAGTGAAGGATCCCCAGGTTCTGGATTACTCTCGAGACACCCATCAGTGTAGGTCACCCCCCTCCCCTCATCTCCCCATCTATTTCTCGCCCCTCTGTTTTCACTCTCTCACTCTCCCCCTCTCTCTCAGGCACGCACTGTTATCGTGTGAACAGCAGACTGTTTGCTGTGCCTCTGGACCCCCAGGCTGCCTGTCCCGTCTGCAAGACCCCCAGATCACAGCGCCCCACCCCCACCGCCCAGGAGCCCGCCTTCATCCGGTGAGTCTGGGAGTAATCCCGGAGCCATCCCGGACCCACCCAGCTGTATTCCTGGGCTGATTTGACTCTCTCTCTCCTCCCTGTGCAGTGTGTGTGTGTGTGTGTGTGTGTGTGTGTGTGTGTGTATTGTATTGTATTGTATTGTATTGTCCTGCATGGTGACTCTCTCTCTCTCTCTCTCTCTCTCAATTCAATTCAATTCAATTCAATTCAATTCAATTCAATTCAATTCAATAAGCTTTATTGGCATGACAGGAATAAACACGTTTTGCCAATGCAAAATAAACCTACAAACAGACAGGTACAGTCTATGAACAGACACAATGAAAAGACAGATTTTCAGTGCAGGTTCATTTGTTTCTCTTAGACTGTGGCAGGCAGTCACATATTCTCCAGCTAGTGTCCATGTTATCCCCACCTCTCCTAAAAATATGTGTAGTTTTTCAGTTTCTGTGAGGTGGGTGAAGTCACTGATGTGCCTCGTGAATTTGGGGATGAATGTGTCCCTCCCGACACATGACCCCCCTTAGTCCTGGGCAGCTTGTATTTGGGGCAGTGCAGTAGGAAGTGGAGCTCTGTCTCTCTGTGGTGTAACTCACAGTGCTCACACAGTCTCCTCTCTCTGGGTCTCCACGTGGCTCTGTGTCGACCCTTTTCGATTGCTAATGTGTGCTCGCTCAATCTGTATTTGGTCAGTAGTTGTTTTTGTTTTTGGTCTCTGACCAGATATTCTGCCAGGGCGTCTGGTCTGTTTAAACTCTGGTAGCACACTATTTTATTTTCTCTCTCTCTCTCTCTCTCTCTCTCTCTCTCTCTCCTGTGCAGGGTGAGTATCCCTCGCTCCACGCTGCTGCCGGCCTACAGGTACACAGCACACGACCCCGGCGCAAGAGCTTCGACCCCTCGGACAGCCTGGCCCTGCCCTCCGTGAGTCTCTCTCTCTCTCTCTCTGAGTACAGGAGAGACCCTGTCTCTGTCTCTGTCTCTCTAAAAGCTCTCTATCTGTGTGTGTCTGCAGCACTGTCTGTCAGGCTGGTCCAGCACAGCGCCCCCTGCTGCCCCTTCAATGAACAGCCTGGATCTGAAAACCTCAGTGAAGCCAGAGACAGCCAGCAGTGTCCTCTCCACCAGCGCCCTCTACCTGTCACAGCAGGTAAGAGCTTCCCTCCTCTCCACCAGCGCCCTCTACCCACAGCAGAGGCCTCCCTCCCTCACCTGTCACAGCAGGTAAGAGCTAGTCCCTCCTCTCCACCAGCTCTGCCTCTCTACCTGTCACAGGGGCTGGTAAGAGCTTCCCTCTCCAGGAGGCCCTACCTGTCACAGCTGGTAAGAGCTTCCCTCCTCTCCACCAGCGCCCTCTACCTGTCACAGCTGCTAAGAGGCACCAGCATCCTGCCCTCCTCCCCCAGAAAAATTCAGGGGTTGAGCCAGCAACCCCCCTCTGGCCTGGGTCACAGCTGGTAAGAGCTTCCCTCCTCTGACCACTGACCTCCTCCCTCCCCTGTGGACCTGTCCCCCAGGACTGGAGTGTCCCTCCTGATGGCTTGGGCCCTCTGACCTGCTGCTGGACCAGCTGGTAAGAGGCGGGTACCACTTCCAGAGACTCCCACCACCAAGAGCTGAGCTGCAGGCGCAAACGTTGGGCAATCACCTTCCTCTCCACCAGTGCACTGAACCAAACACCACACAGCAGCTGCTGTCCAGTGTACTGAACCTCCTCAGGACCTCCTCCCAGCTCAGCCCAGGACTGCTCCAGTGTCCTGAACCATGGGAGACCCCCACCACACACCAGCTGCTGGACCTGTCTAGGAACCATGGTGCACCACCGGTACCACTTCCAGAGACTGGACCAGGCAGAACCAAGAGAGGTGATCCACACCTCACAACCACACAGGCCTGCACAAAGGGCACCCAGTGTACTGAACCAGGAAACACCACCACACAGCACAGCAAGCGTGCGCATGCCACCTCTCCAGTGTACTGAACCACCAGAGAGACACTATTTGACACCACACAGCACAGCACAGTTCCTGGTACCCAGTGTACTGAACCAGCAGAGACCCGGAACACCACACAGCACAGCACAGCGTACCCAGTGTACTGAAAAAGAGAGAGAGACCCAAACACCACACAGCACAGCACAAGCAAACAACCCAGTGTACTGAACCAGAGAGTGGACCCCAGAACACCACACAGCACAGCACAGCGTCCAGTGTCACCTGAACCAGAGAGAGACCCGGTTTTAAAATAACAATAAAAAATAAAAAAAATACAAATGAATAACACACACAGCACAGCACAGCACAAACCGGTTTAAGTGTACTGAACCAGAGAGAGAGACCCGAACACCACAAGCACAGCACCCAGTGTAGACTGAACCAGCACACCCAAACACAGCACAGCACATGTTGCACCTCTCCAGTGTACTGAACCAGAGAGAGTGCCAGTGAACACCACACAGCACAGCACAGCGTACCCAGTGTACTGAACCAGAGGCCCCAAACACCACAGCACAGCACAGCGTTTTTGGTCTCCCAGTGTACTGAACCAGAGAGACCCGAACAC
This sequence comes from Huso huso, assembly GCA_036884735.1. Lineage (NCBI taxonomy): Eukaryota > Metazoa > Chordata > Actinopteri > Acipenseriformes > Acipenseridae > Huso > Huso huso. Next base: position 34,009,863 of record CM072682.1, read on the forward strand.
CACACAGCACAGCACAGCGTACCCAGTGTACTGAACCAGAGAGAGACCCAAACAACACCACACAGCACAGCACAGCGTACCCAGTGTACTGAACCAGAGAGAGAGCCGTCTCAGCAAACACCACACAGCACACACAGCTGGTCACACAGCACAGCACAATGAACAGTGTACTGAACCAGAGAGACCCAAACACCACACAGCACAGCACAGCGTACCCAGTGTACTGAACCAGAGAGAGAGACCCGAACACCACACAGCACAGCACAGCGTACCCAGTGTACTGAACCAGAGAGAGAGACCCGAACACCACACAGCACAGCACAGCGTACCCAGTGTACTGAACCAGAGAGAGACCAGAACCACACCAACACCAGCACAGCACAGCACAGCACCCAGTGTACTGAACCAGAGAGAGAGACCCAACACCACACAGCACAGCACAGCGTACCCAGTGTACTGAACCAGAGAGACCAACACCACCACACACACAGCACAGCTGCACTCCAGTGTACTGAACCAGAGAGAGAGACCGAACACCACACAGTGCACTGAAGTGTACTGAACCAGAGAGAGACCCAAACACCACACACAGCACAGCGCACTCCAGTGTACTGAACCACACCACACAGCACAGCACAGCACAGCGCACTCCAGTGTACTGAACCAGAGAGAGAGACCCAACACACACAGCACAGCACAGCGTACCCAGTGTACTGAACCAGAGAGAGAGACCCAAACACCACACAGCACAGCACAGCGTACCCAGTGTACTGAACCAGAGAGAGAGACCCGAACACCACACAGCACAGCACAGCACAGCACAGCACAGCACAGCGTACCCAGTGTACTGAACCAGAGAGACCCGAACACCACACAGCACAGCACAGCGTACCCAGTGTACTGAACCAGAGAGAGAGACCCGAACACCACACAGCACAGCACAGCGTACCCAGTGTACTGAACCAGAGAGAGACCCGAACACCACACAGCACAGCACAGCACAGCGTACCCAGTGTACTGAACCAGAGACACCGAACACCACACAGCACAGCACAGCGCACCCAGTGTACTGAACCAGAGAGAGAGACCCCGAACACCACACAGCACAGCACAGCTGTACCCAGTGTACTGAACCAGAGAGAGACCGAACACCACACAGCACAGCACAGCTGCACCCAGTGTACTGAACCAGAGAGAGAGACCCGAACACCACACAGCACAGCACAGCGTACCCAGTGTACTGAACCAGAGAGAGAGACCCGAACACCACACAGCACAGCACAGCGTACCCAGTGTACTGAACCAGAGAGAACACCACACAGCACAGCACAGCACAGTGTACTGAACCACAGAACACCACACAGCACAGCACAGCGTACCCAGTGTACTGAACCAGAGAGACCCGAACACCCCACACAGCACCACACACCCAGTGTACTGAACCAGAGAGAGACCGAACACCACACAGCACAATGTACCCAGTGTACTGAACCAGAGAGACCCAAACACCACACAGCACAGCACAGCGTACCCAGTGTACTGAACCAGAGAGAGGACCCAAAACACCACACAGCACAGCACAGCGCGTACCCAGTGTACTGAACCAGAGAGAGACCCCAACACCACACAGCACAGCACAGTGCACCCAGTGTACTGAACCAGAGAGAAAACACCACACAGCACAGCACAGCGTACCCAGTGTACTGAACCAGTGTAACACCACACAGCACAGCACAGCGTATCCAGTGTACTGAACCATGTGAGACACCAACACCACACAGCACAGCACAGCGTACCCAGTGTACTGAACCAGTGCTGGGTCATATTCACAGGCTGGTTCAATTCTCCCATTCAAACCAGCGGCTGTCCTAATTCCTTAGAACAAACCAGTGCAATGACAAGCACAGCACAGTGCATGTACCCAGTGTACTGAACCGTGTGTGTCTTCTAAATTCAACACAAATTATTTTTTTTTTTTATAAACTGTCTTAAAAAACGTTTGTATTTTAAAATAAAATATATATATATATCCCTGTGTGGGATCTCCATGTGTTCAGAGTGAATTCAATGGCAAACGTTTCCACTAGAAGTCTTTCTCAGTGTCTTCAGTGTAAATTCAATGGCAAACGTTTCCACTAGAAGTCTTTCTCAGTGTCTTCAGTGTAAATTCAATGGCAAACGTTTCCACTGAAGTCTTTCTCAGTGTCTTCTTTCAATTTTTTTTTTTCCACTAGAAGTCTTTTCAGTGTGTAAATTCAATGACAAACGTTTCCACTAGAAGTCTCTCTCAGTGTCTTCAGTGTAAATTCAATGACAAATGTTTCCACTGGAAGTCTTTCTCAGTGTCTTCAGTGTAAATTCAATGACAAACGTTTCCACTAGAAGTCTCTCTCAGTGTCTTCAGTGTAAATTCAATGACAAACGTTTCCACTGGAAGTCTTTCTCAGTGTCTTCAGTGTAAATTCAATGACAAACGTTTCCACTAGAAGTCTTTCTCAGTGTCTTCAGTGTAAATTCAATGACAAACGTTTCCACTAGAAGTCTTTCTCAGTGTCTTCAGTGTAAATTCAATGACAAGCGTTTCCACTGGAAGTCTTTCTCAGTGTCTTCAGTGTAAATTCAATGACAAACGTTTCCACTAGAAGTCTTTCTCAGTGTCTTCAGTGTAAATTCAATGACAAACGTTTCCACTAGAAGTCTTTCTCAGTGTCTTCAGTGTAAATTCAATGACAAACGTTTCCACTAGAAGTCTTTCTCAGTGTCTTCAGTGTAAATTCAATGACAAACGTTTCCACTAGAAGTCTTTCTCAGTGTCTTCAGTGTAAATTCAATGACAAACGTTTCCACTAGAAGTCTTTCTCAGTGTCTTCAGTGTAAATTCAATGACAAACGTTTCCACTAGAAGTCTTTCTCAGTGTCTTCAGTGTAAATTCAATGGCAGAGAGAGACAGACAGCCAGGCTGCAGAGAGAGAGAGACAGACAGACTGCAGAGAGAGAGAGACAGTCAGGCTGCAGAGAGACAGACAGACAGACAGACTGCAGAGAGAGAGAGAGACAGACTGCAGAGAGAGAGAGACAGACAGACTGCAGAGAGAGAGACAGACAGACTGCAGAGAGAGAGAGACAGACAGACTGCAGAGAGAGAGAGACAGCCAGGCTGCAGAGAGAGAGACAGACAGACTGCAGAGAGAGAGAGAGAGGACAGTCAGGCTGCAGAGAGACAGACAGACAGACAGGCTGCAGAGAGAGAGACAGGCTGCAGATAGCCTTGCTGCACCCTGGCTCGTATCTCTTGCTGTTCTCTGAAGACGAAGCCAATCTTTTGATCTGTTCTCTCGGAATGACTGTCCTGCGCTGTTTCACTATGAGCAAGCCTGGCTCTGAGAGCAGGACAGTTGGAGGCTGTGCTGGTTTAGAGAGCAGGACAGTTGGAGGCTGTGCTGGTTTAGAGAGCAGGACAGTTGGAGGCTGGGCTGGTTTAGAGAGCAGGACAGTTGGAGGCTGTACTGGTTTCTCTCTCTCTCTCTCTCTGCACACTGGGCAATGCTGGTGGCAAAGCTGACACAAACCCAAGACTTTAGAACTCCGTGACATCACGGTTCCGTTGCCATGGCAGCCGAGTTCTCCTCAGCTTCAAATCCACACAAGTCTGCTTCAGTTTGGTTCAAACCGCTTGAGCTGGGAGGCCCTGAACATGCTGGTTTTACTGGGAGTCGCTGTGGTGCTGCTGGAGATCCCCCTGCTGGCTGCTCACGGTAAGACAGCAGCGTGAAGGCATGTGAAGTATTCCTTCATTCCTTCCTCCCATAGATACTTCATCATAAACCATTTCAAAAGAAACTTTGAATGCTTTAGGAATAAATGAATGACTCTCCCCTCCCTCCCCCTCCCCTCCTCTCTGCAGTGGGGTGGCTGGCAGTCCTGGGTGTGGTGTGTGTGTGTGTGTGTGACTCCCCCTCCTCTCCTCTCCTCTCTCTCCCTCTCTGCAGTGGGATGGCTGGCAGTCCAGTGGGATGGGTGTGTGTGTGTGTGTGACTCCCCTCCTCTCCTCTCTCTCCTCTCAGACTCCTCTCTGCAGTGGGGTGGCTGGCAGTCCTGGGGTGTGTGTGTGTGTGTGTGTCCCCCTCCTCTCTCTCTCTCTCTCCTCTCAGACTCCTCTCTGCAGTGGGATGGCTGGCAGTCCTGGGTGTGTGTGTGTGTGTGTGTGACTCCCCCTCCTCTCCTCTCTCCTCTCAGACTCCTCTCTGCAGTGGGATGGCTGGCAGTCCTGGGTGTGTGTGTGTGTGACCCCCCCTCCTCTCCTCTCTCCTCTCAGACTCCTCTCTGCAGTGGGATGGCTGGCAGTCCTGTGTGTGTGTCCTCCCCTCCCTCCTCTCTCCTCTCCTCTCTGCAGTGGGATGGCTGGCAGTCCTGGGTGTGTGTGTGTGTGTGTGTGACTCCCCCTCTCTCTCTCCTCAGACTCCTCTCTGCAGTGGGATGGTTGGCAGTCCTGGGGTGTGTGTGTGTGTGTGTGTGACTCCCCCTCCTCTCCTCTCTCTCCTCTCAGACTCCTCTCTGCAGTGGGGTGGCTGGCAGTCCTGTGTGTGTGTGTGTGTGACTCCCCCTCCTCTCCTCTCTCCTCTCAGACTCCTCTCTGCAGTGGGATGGCTGGCAGTCCTGGGTGTGTGTGTGTGTGTGACTCCCCTTCCTCTCCTCTCCTCTCTCTCCTCTCCTCTCTGCAGTGGGGTGGCTGGCAGTCCTGGGTGTGTGTGTGTGTGTGTGTGTGTCCCTCCCCTCCTCTCCTCTCTCTCCTCTCAGACTCCTCTCTGCAGTGGGGTGGCTGGCAGTCCTGGGTGTGTGTGTGTGTGTGTGCTCCCCTCCTCTCCTCCCTCTCCTCTCAGACTCCTCTCTGCAGTGGGGTGGCTGGCAGTCCTGGGTGTGTGTGTGTGTGTGTGACTCCAGTCCCCTCTCCTCTCTCTCCTCTCAGACTCCTCTCTGCAGTCCTGGCAGTCCTGGGGTGTGTGTGTGTGGTGGTCTGGCAGTCCTGGGATGGTGTGTGTGTGTGTGTGTCTCCCCCTCCTCTCCTCTCTCTCCTCTCAGACTCCTCTCTGCAGTGGGATGGCTGGCAGTCCTGGGTGTGTGTGTGTGTGACTCCCCCTCCTCTCCTCTCTCTCCTCTCAGACTCCTCTCTGCAGTGGGATGGCTGGCAGTCCTGGGTGTGTGTGTGTGTGTGTGACTCCCCCTCCTCTCCTCTCTCTCCTCTCTCCTCTCTGCAGTGGGATGGCTGGCAGTCCTGGTGTGTGTGTGTGTGTGTGTGTCCTCTCCTCTCCTCTCTCTCTCTCAGACTCCTCTGCAGTGGGATGGTTGGCAGTCCTGGGTGTGTGTGTGTGTGTGTGACTCCCCTCCTCTCCTCTCTCCTCTCAGACTCCCTCTCAGTGGGATGGCTGGCAGTCCTGGGTGTGTGTGTGTGTGTGTGACTCCCCCCCCTCTCCTCTCTCTCCTCTCAGACTCCTCTCTGCAGTGGGATGGCTGGCAGTCCTGGGTGTGTGTGTGTGTGTGTGTCTCCCCTCCTCTCTCTCTCCTCTCCTCTCTGCAGTGGGGTGGCTGGCAGTCCTGTGTGTGTGTGTGTGTGTGTGGCTCCCCCTCCTCTCCTCTCTCTCCTCTCAGACTCCTCTCTGCAGTGGGGTGGCTGGCAGTCCTGGGTGTGTGTGTGTGTGTGTCTCCCTCCCCCCCTCTCTCTCCTCTCTCTCTCAGACTCCTCTCTGCAGTGGGATGGCTGGCAGTCCTGGGTGTGTGTGTGTGTGTGTGCTCCCCCCTCTCCTCTCTCTCTCTCAGACTCCTCCTCTCTGCAGTGGGATGGCTGGCAGTCCTGGGTGTGTGTGTGTGTGTGTGTCCCCTCCTCTCCTCTCTCTCTCTCTCCTCTCAGACTCCTCTCTGCAGTGGGGTGGCTGGCAGTCCTGGGGTGTGTGTGTGTGTGTGTGTGTGACTCCCCCTCCTCTCCTCTCTCTCCTCTCAGACTCCTCTCTGCAGTGGGATGGCTGGCAGTCCTGGGTGTGTGTGTGTGTGTGTGACTCCCCCTCCTCTCCTCTCTCTCCTCTCAGACTCCTCTCTGCAGTGGGGTGGCTGGCAGTCCTGGGTGTGTATGTGTGATCTGCACAAGCAGGCTCGGATCCGGTACTTCACGGTGCAGCAGCGTGCCGGTGAGATCAACCTCAACACCGCCCAGTTCTGGCAGGAGAAGCCGTGCCAGCGTGCCGACTGCCAGGGCTGCACCGCAGAGCAGTGTCCCGACACCCCGGCCCCCGTCCCGCCACGCCCCGAGGCCGAACCCTACGACAGCTTGCCCGTCGTCGACGACTTGGGATAGACGGCGCCCCCTGTCTGCCCCCGTAAGGAGAGACGGAGGGAGCGAGGGAGGAGTTTTTTTTTTTTTTTTTTTTTTTACTTGAGAAATGTTTGTTGGTGTGCATGTTTTAGAAGTTGCTTTCTTTGTAGATATGTGTGTCTCCTGATTGGAGATTGTGCCATGCTGTAATAAACACGAGTGTGCACTGACAGTGCCTACAGTCTTTACAAACACTGCGAGAGTGTTGAACGGGATACTGCACTCCTAACCACCAGAGCCCTGGAGCTCAGAGAGGGTCGTGTGCACCTCACACAGGCTTCACACTGCAGCAGCACAGTGAAAGCACGCTAGAGCAGGGCTGTGATGTCACTGTCTCGTATCTGCAGGGCTGTGATGTCACTGCCTCGTATCTGCAGGGCTGTGATGTCACTGTCTTCTCGCATCTGCAGGGCTGTGATGTCACTGTCTCATATCTGCAGGGCTGTGATGTCACTGTCTTCTCGTATCTGCAGGGCTGTGATGTCACTGTCTCGTATCTGCAGGGCTGTGATGTCACTGTCTCGTATCTGCAGGGCTGTGATGTCACTGTCTCGTATCTGCAGGGCTGGTGTTCTGCAGGGCTGTGATGTCACTGTCTCGTATCTGCAGGGCTGTGATGTCACTGTCTCGTATCTGCAGGGCTGTGATGTCACTGTCTCGTATCTGCAGGGCTGTGATGTCACTGTCTCGTATCTGCAGGGCTGTGATGTCACTGTCTCGTATCTGCAGGGCTGGTGTTACAGTTCAGGGCAGGGCTGTGATGTCACTGTCTCGTATCTGCAGGGCTGTGATGTCACTGTCTCGTATCTGCAGGGCTGTGATGTCACTGTCTCGTATCTGCAGGGCTGTGATGTCACTGTCTCGTATCTGCAGGGCTGGTGTTACAGTTCAGGGCAGGGCTGTGATGTCACTGTCTCGTATCTGCAGGGCTGTGATGTCACTGTCTCGTATCTGCAGGGCTGGTGTTACAGTTCAGGGCAGGGCTGTGATGTCACTGTCTCGTATCTGCAGGGCTGTGATGTCACTGTCTCGTATCTGCAGGGCTGGTGTTACAGTTCAGGGCAGGGCTGTGATGTTTCTGGTGAGTCTGCTGTTCCTGTTACTCAGTCACACAGCAGCCATTGTGGGTTTCTTTCTTTCTTTGTTTTGTCGTTTGACGCCCCCTTTGATCTTTGTCTGTGTTTGAAGTGGGGAGACGAAGCCCCCGCAGTCCCATCGCGGCTGCGATCGCATCAGCAGATCAGTTTCATGCTGCTGCTGCTGCTGCTGTTGTTGTTGTGGTTATTATGATGATGATTATGAATTGTATTATCATTCCTACAGCAATGTCAGAGTGCTGCACAAAACAACACGCAGAGCGATTGAGGACGTCCGAAAAAAGTATGTTTGTTATACTCTGAATTTCACAGGGTTCATCCTGGTGTGCCATGTTTATTAATCTGCTTTACCACACCTCTCTGTGCTTTACAATGCTTCCCTATGCTTTACCAGACCTCTCTGTGCTTTACAATGCTTCCCTATGCTTTACCAGACCTCTCTGTGGTTTACAATGCTTCCCTATGCTTTACCAGACCTCTCTGTGCTTTACAATGCTTCCCTATGCTTTACCAGACCTCTCTGTGCTTTACAATGCTTCCCTATGCTTTACCAGACCTCTCTGTGCTTTACAATGCTTCCCTATGCTTTACCAGACCTCTCTGTGCTTTACAATGCTTCCCTATGCTTTACCAGACCCTCTGTGCTTTACAATGCTTCCCTATGCTTTACCAGACCTCTCTGTGCTTTACAATGCTTCCCTATGCTTTACCAGACCTCTCTGTGCTTTACAATGCTTCCCTATGCTTTACCAGACCTCTCTGTGCTTTACAATGCTTCCCTATGCTTTACCAGACCTCTCTGTGCTTTACAATGCTTCCCTATGCTTTACCAGACCTCTCTTTACAATGCTTCCCTGTGCTTTACCAGACCTCTGTGCTTTACAATGCTTCCTGTGCTTTACCAGACCTCTCTGTGCTTTACAATGCTTCCCTATGCTTTTACCAGACCTCTCTGTGCTTTACAATGCTTCCCTATGCTTTACCAGACCCTCTGTGCTTTACAATGCTTCCTATGTTTTACAGACTCTCTACAACCTTCCCTATGTTTTACCAGACCTCTCTGTGCTTTCCTTCCTATGCTTTACCAGACCTCTCTGTGCTTTACAATGCTTCCCTATGCTTTACCAGACCTCTCTGTGCTTTACAATGCTTCCCTATGCTTTACCCGCCTCTCTGTGCTTTACAATGCTTCCCTATGCTTTACCAGACCCTCTGTGCTTTACAATGCTTCCTATGCTTTACCAGACCTCTCTGTGCTTTTTTTCCCTATGCTTTACCAGACCTCTGTGCTTTTTACAATGCTTCCCTATGCTTTACCAGACCTCTCTGTGCTTTACAATGCTTCCTATGCTTTACCAGACCTCTCTGTGCTTTACAATGCTACCAGACCCCTATGCTTTACCAGACCTCTCTGTGCTTTTTACAATGCTTCCCTATGCTTTACCAGACCTCTCTGTGCTTTACAATGCTTCCCTATGCTTTACCAGACCTATGTGTTTTACAATGCTTCCCTATGCTTTACCAGACCTCTCTGTGCTTTACAATGCTTCCCTATGCTTTACCAGACCTCTCTGTGCTTTACAATGCTTCCCTATGCTTTACCAGACCTCTCTGTGCTTTACAATGCTTTACTATGCTTTACCAGACCTCTCTGTGCTTTACAATGCTTCCCTATGCTTTACCAGACCTCTCTGTGCTTTACAATGCTTCCTATGCTTTACCAGACCTCTCTGTGCTTTACAATGCTTCCCTATGCTTTACCAGACCTCTCTGTGCTTTACAATGCTTCCCTATGCTTTACCAGACCTTTCTGTGCTTTACAATGCTTCCTATGCTTTACCAGACCTCTCTGTGCTTTACAATGCTTCCCTATGCTTTACCAGACCTCTCTGTGCTTTACAATGCTTCCCTATGCTTTACCAGACCTCTCTGTGCTTTACAATGCTTCCCTATGCTTTACCAGACCTCTCTGTGCTTTACAATGCTTCCCTATGCTTTACCAGACCTCTCTGTGCTTTACAATGCTTCCTATGCTTTTACCAGACCTCTCTGTGCTTTACAATGCTTCCCTATGCTTTACCACACCTCTCTGTGCTTTACAATGCTTCCCTATGCTTTACCACACCTCTCTGTGCTTTACCATGCTTTCGCTGTGCAGTATTTATTTATTTTTTTGACTGTGCTTTTACTGCGGGGAAACTTTTCTAAGGGCTGTTTTGCATAAACCAGTCTTGATTTGCGTCATATCAAACTAACGAACTAAAACTGATGCGGGCGCGCACTAATAACAACAACGAGGGCTTACAGTAAAACTAACCATGCTGTGTCGAATTACACTTACAAGTCATTGTATTGCTTTTGAAATCGGTCTATTTCCATTGCATTGACTGGACCCGTGCGTCCCTCCTTGTATTTACAGCACAAGCGCTCTGTCTCCACTTTCACAAGCTGCAGCCCCGGCCTGTTCAACACTGAATGCGTTCCTAGCTGAGCGGTGCTGTGTGTTTATCACTGAGACAGCCGGCCCCCCTACCCCCGTCACTGCCTGCGGTTTCTTATCTTAGCCGCATGGAAAATACCAGCACTGTTTAACAGGGGAACTGGGAACCAGGAACAAAAAATAAATCAAAAAAAAAAAAAACCCTACTGGCCGCAGTATGCCGTGTCACCGCACAGCCAAGCCAGCACGCTGCCGCGGACAGTCCCCATGGGCGCGGGGAGATTGGAAACACAGCGCGTCGCTCACTGATTCATTCCTAAAGGTCAGGCTGTTCTCCTCGGACCCGCACCCTCTCCTCGCCGGGAATGGGTGTGACAGTCACCCGGGGCTCGGGGTTTCCCAGGGAATGCACCAGGGTTAGATCCCTTCTAGAACGGGATCATCCACGCGCTGTCCCTGTCAACGCTGTTAGTAACAGTGGAACTGTAGGTTCTTTGATCAGATGTGTTTGACTCGTGCCTTTCATCGGACCTCCCACGATGAATCGCCTCCCAGTGATTTACACAAACATGAAGCGCGGTGCGGAGTCCGCACCTCTCCCTGTTACACAGGAGCCCCAAGGGGCTGACTGGTGATTTTAACACCTGCTGCGTCTGCCCCTGAACCCCCAGCTGAAAACGAAACCGCGTTCACAAACAGAAAACGGGACTGTTCAGATACCGAGCCTCTCATGCACAGTTATCAACATTCTGCCAGTGTTGGTCCTGCGGGTGCTAGCGGCGGCGACCCCTCGAAAGCGTGGCTTCTCTCGCTTATCTTGAACCCGCCGCAGTCAGCTGACGCGGCATATAGAAGCTCGCTGCACCCCCAGCAATGCCGCTCTGGGGGCTGACAGCTCGTTTTAAATGTGCGCGTGTTAACAACGAGCCTGCAAAAATAACCACGGCGCGTGCCACGCTCCACGACTGGACAACGCATCGCAAATCTGTGTACAGCGCCTTTCATGCAAAGACATCCCCAAGAGCTTCACGTGACAAATACACACAATAATATAACATCATATCATATCATATAACATCGAAAAACATCCAAAAACAAATGCATAAAATAATACACATCAAGAAACTTGTAAAACAGGCCGTCCCCGTGTACGGAAAGGCCTCCGCGTAAAGATGAGTTTGAAGCTTTGATTTAGATGCAGTTATTCAGTCCGCTTCACGGATTTCAATTGGAAGATTGTTCCATAATACAGATGCATCGTGACTAAAGGCACAGGAGCTGCGTTTTCTCACTGCAGTCACCAGAAGCAGTGTCCGCAGATCTCAGCTGGCGTCCTGGGACAGAAGGCCCCCCCCCCCCCCATGTTTCTGAAATGACGTCGCTGCTACACACATGGGGCTGATGAAGCTGAACCTGGGGCGGGAGTCTTCTCGACCCCTCCTGTCTGTTCACGATACCCGTGTTCTCTCAAAGTGAATGACACCCAGTTCAAACGGCAGACTTATCTACCGATCACAGCGCTGCAAAAACACGACGTGTAAGCGTAGGCAAAGCTGCGTGTATAGGATGTGCCGGGGAATTCGGAATAAACGCTACGGTGTATGTTTAAGCACAGGCTGGAGAGAAACTCAACGCCAGGGGAATTCAACGCGCGACAGGCCATGCATCGCGCCTTATTATATAAGAATATCTAATACATTTAAACGGTTCGACATGGCAACAAGACTCCAGCTGCTCAACGGGGTGATCCACTCCTGGTTTTACTGCGAGTTTAATAATAAGACACGCCTGAGCGCGATACCTTCCCACGCTGGGGCTGATCAAGCTGGTAGTAAAACCTGGAACGGGTGACGCTGCTGCGCAAGTCCCTGGATACGTATCCTGATTATTTATTATTATTATTATTATTTGTTTATTTAGCAGACGCCTTTATCCAAGGCGACTTACAGAGACTAGAGTGTGTGAACTATGCATCAGCCGCAGAGTCACTTACAATTACGTCTCACCCGAAAGACGGAGCACAAGGAGGTTAAGTGACTTGCTCAGGGTCACACAGTGAGTTAGTGGCTGAGGTGGGATTTGAACCGGGGACCTCCTGGTTACAAACCCCTTTCTTTAACCACTGGACCACACAGCCTCCTGTGGGTTATCAAGCGATCAATCAAGAACGGAATTAAGAAACGAACTCGTTAAGCACGGTACCTTGATCGGGAAATTCCTTCGGTTTGTTCTGAGTGAACAAATGCGCCACCGGCTTCCGCCTACCTCAAACTGCGGTCTAGAAATCTAGATTGAGATAAAAAGAAATGCGATGCAAGAGCGCCGGACCGAAACCGGGGGAGGGGGGAGAGGGCGAGTCACACCTTCAGGTGCACAAGGAGGAACAGCGCGTCACCTTTCAGGTGCACAAGGAATACACACACTGAGACACACACACTGAGACACACACACACTGAGACACACACACACACACTGAGACACACACACACACACACACACACTGAGACACACACACTGAGACTGACACAGACAGTAAGACACACACAGACACAGACACACACACACACACACTGAGACTGACACAGACACTAAGACACACACACAAACACACACACACTGAGACACACACAAACGCACTGGCACACACACACCGAGACAAACGCACTGGCACACACACACACACACACACTGAGAATGACACACACACAGACACTGAGGCACACAGACACTGAGACACACACACACTGAGACTGACACAGACACCGAGACACACTCATTGACACACACACACACAGACACACACAGGGGCTTCAGTTAGCAATGCACTGAGAGGTGCAAGACGAAGCGCGCTTATTACAGAAAGCAGGAGCTGACGGACCCTGGAAGGGATCGTCCTTCATGCGCTACAGACTCCAAACACAGGCGCGCGTTCATTTACTGTGCAGCGCTGAAACAACGCCGTGTGTTTAATTATTCGTGTTGGAACCGGCGGCTCGCTTGTTTCAGTGTGAATGGATAAGAGAGAGAGAGAGAGAGAGAGAGAGAGAGAGAGAGAGAGAGAGAGAGAGAGAGAGCGCTGCCAGCCACCCACGAGACGACGTGTGTGTGTGTGTGTGTGTGTGTGTCAGAATAAATTGTGATCCACGTGTGCGCAGCCGGTGCATTCCGCTTTAAGCGCCGTCCATTCAAGAGGAAAGTCGGGCGAGTGTATATGGCAGTTTAATATTTCACACACACACCAATGCCATGCGCGTTAAAGCGATGCTGGAGAGATTTCATTGTTGAAAACGCTTTATTTTGAAAGATGTGCATTGTAGGTGCGTGCATTTGCGTATTGTGATTTATTTCCTCGTTGGGTCCCCTGCGCACGCTGAACAGATGGCCTCGATCAGCCGGTTTCGCGCTTTCATCGCGCTCCTGTTGTTCCTCATGGAAGCAGTCTCCTCTGAGCAGGTAAGCCGGATCGCTATCGCTCTGTTTCTCGAGATTTCTACAGCATGTGTTGTGTTTATTTGTGACGGGACAGACCGGGGCTCCTCCGTGCGCCTCCCTGTCATTACATGTACTGTTCATATCGCCTGCCCGCGTCTAACTGCGTTTCATTACCTCTCAATTGAAATACTGAGAGAGAGAGAGTGCAGTAGAATACACGCACGCTGCACAGGGAGGAGGGAGGGGAGGGGGGGGGTCGACCTACGATAAACCCACCTGTTGTAATCAGCAGTGCCATCGCCATGCCCCTCCACCTGGCGCAGCGCTGCCGCTCGGGTCGCAAGCTCCGCTACAGTATTTATATCACTGCGCCGGGTTTCACTGTTCACACTACAAACCCGCGTTATCCACAGGGACAACGAAGCAGCCTTCTGTACTTTACCAGGATTTATACACGAGCGTCAGTACTGATGATGCAAAGAAAAAACAAGCGAGGACACGACCTCGGTGTGCGCACAGCTAGTCACGACCGTGCGTACCTGTTATTATTATTATTATTATTATTATTATTATTATTATTATTATTATTATTATTATTGTTGTTGTTGTAGAGAGACGCGCCGGACAGAGCGCGCACCATCAACCAGTTCACCACCGAACTCGTCTGTATTTGAATCGATCACAACAGCAGCTGGATTTATGTCATTTGATGCACTAACAGCTACGCTTCACTTTTGCGCTTAACAGAATTTAGAGTAAGTTATCATAACGACACAGTTAAAGAGAAAATAAAGAAATAAATACAAACGAAACCAAAGTATTGCGTCCTCGAATCAGGACCCTGGCACGTAACGGGTTAAGATCGAATAACGCCCTGAGCGCAGCCAGGACTGCTTCGTGCGTGTGTAGTTATTAGTATCGGTGATACTTCGCAGTGAATAATGAATTCATCCTGCAGGTGCTGTTCTTTGTGAATTGGGGCGCATCCTTTTCAAACGCAGCCGGTTTGAGTTGCGGTCACAGCGCTGCGTGGAAGCGCGCCAAGTCTTTGTGTCGCCGTGCGGCTTCCCCTGCGTGCGGTGCGGGCTGTGGTCGACAGCAGCCCAATAAAGGAACTACAGTATATAACAAAAAAGAAAAAAAACATTCACACGAACTTATTGAAGTTTATTGAAGACGAGCTGCTGAGGCGAATCCTGTCAGCCGCCGCCTCGATTCAAACTGTGAGGAATCGTGTTGTTGTATTAAACCAGTCCCGTCCGGAGCCCTGCCCTCGGCTATATGCATTGCAATATATATTTATATATATATATATACTGTACCATGCAATATACTGTAGCCTACTCACACATTACATACATGTTAGCGCACTAAAAACATACATACACATGCAGGATCAGCCTCTGTTTTGTATTTTTGACCGTGTCATTTTTTTTGTTATGATATAAAAGCCCCGCGCGCCGTGTCTCTTTCAATGCTTTTATCCCGGTTATAAACCTCCGTGACGCGGGCGGGGGTCGCTGGTGCTGGGCTCCCAGAGTGAAGCGGGACCTGTTTCCTGAGAGCCGTCTCTCTTCTGGGAGCCCGGGACTCTGAGATCCGTCTCTCTTCTGGGAGCCCCGGACTCTGAGATCCGTCTCTCTTCTGGACCCCGGGACTCTGAGATCCGTCTCTCTTCTGGACCCCGGGACTCTGAGATCCGTCTCTCTTCTGGACCCCGGGACTCTGAGATCCGTCTCTCTTCTGGGAGCCCGGGACTCGGAGATCCGTCTCTCTTCTGGGAGCCCGGGACTCTGAGATCCGTCTCTCTTCTGGAGCCCGGGACTCTGAGATCCGTCTCTCTTCTGGACCCCGGGACTCTGAGATCCGTCTCTCTTCTGGACCCCGGGACTCGGAGATCCGTCTCTCTTCTGGGGCCCGGGACTCTGAGATCCGTCTCTCTTCTGGGGAGCCCCGGACTCTGAGATCCGTCTCTCTTCTGGGAGCCGGGACTCTGAGATCCGTCTCTCTTCTGGACCCCGGGACTCTGAGATCCGTCTCTCTTCTGGACCCCGGGACTCTGAGATCCGTCTCTCTTCTGGACCCCCGGACTCTGAGATCCGTCTCTCTTCTGGGAGCCCCGGACTCTGAGATCCGTCTCTCTTCTGGGAGCCCGGGACTCTGGTCTTGCCCGGGTTTCCTGCCAGGGCCCGGGTGTGACAGTACTGCTCTAGCAGTGCCAGGCTCTGCTGTGTGGGCGACAGCAGGACCAGGTCAGCTGCATATTTCAGTGAGACCAGGGACTGCAGTTCAACACCTGTGCGTTTCCTCCCGGGTGGGCGTCGTGTGGTTTCATTGTAAAACAAAACAAAACAAAAAAAATAATAATAATAATAATAATAATAATAATAATAATAATGTAAAACAATTCAAACCATGCCTTCTAAAACGGTTTCTGGAGCCACAGCGGCGGTTCTGCCCCCCGGTGTTTGTGAAACTCAGTGGGCGGGGACGCTGCTCTCATTACCGGCAAAGCGCTGAAGAGAGTCAGAAACGGGTCGAGTTGTTCATATCAGGACGGATCGTTTTACTGTGTAGCCCGTCTGCCTGTGTGTGTGTTTCTACTGGACTGAGTGTAACCCGTTCAGTCTTTACAGAAAACAGAGCCCGGAATAACCGCGCTGCCCGCTGGGCGCTTTTGAATTCTCTCACGGTGCTGTCTGCCTGTTTGCGGGATGCTAATTAATTACAGTAAACACCGCGGCGCTTCTCAGAAAGCTCGGGAAGTCATCCTTCTCGGAAGTGGTCAGAAGTATTTATTTAAGCAAAATACCCCCTTCTTGTGAGGCGCATCTCAATGTCAGGACGGTTCCTGGAAAGAGAGACGAGAAAAAAGCATTATACAAATCAACCTTAAAACAGAGAGAGGGAGACCAGTCATTGAAACAGGACAAAAACAAACCAAACAGATCCATTGAAACAGCAATGTAAGATAACACGCACACAAGGAGAGGGGCGGCAGCGCCGGGGAGTCACAGTCAAAGGAAGGGGGTACAAATGTAAACACACGTAAAGGAATAAAAAATAAAAAAAGCGCAGCTGAAAGGCGGTGAAGTGAAAGAACCGTTACAGCGAAATTCAAATTATTATCGAGAGAGCAACAACCGCGCTCTCCTTCCGCTTCCACAAGCCCTGCATCCTGTTTGCGAGTTTGTCTTGTTAGTTTGTCGTTTGTTTGTTCCAGGTTGTGCTGTCGAGTTATTAGCAACAGAGGAACCTGAGGTTTGAAAAAGACGCCTTCATAACGGGAAACGCAAGCGAAGCGCCCCTGTGAACAGAGCAAGACACCCTAGAGACTTCTAACCCAGTATCATAGCAAACCGCTGGGGACGGGTCACTGAGGTCAGCCATTCTGTGTACGCCCTCTGCGTCAGCACACCAACGCGCCTTGTTGGCTGCCCAGTTTGTCTACGTTCTCTAGAGTAGTTTTAGCTGCAGGCAGGCTCGCATCCTCCTTGAAGCTGTCTGGCTACAGGGATGGCAATGAGACTCCTATTGCACGGCAGTGTGATCCAGTCCTGGTTTCACCATGAGTTTAATAATCAGACACACCCGAGCTTGTTACCTAGACACACTGGGGCTGATCCAGCTGGTAGTTAAACCTTGGACTGGGTGACACTGCTGTGCAGCAGGAGTCTGATTTACATCCCTGGGCTATGAATGGCGTGCTGTATGGAAACATTAATTGAAAATTAAATCCACTCGCTCCCCCTCCCCCTCCCCCTTCCTCTCTCCTTCTCTCCCCCTCTCCCTCCCCCCCCCCCCCCCTCCCCCTCCCCCTCTCTCTGCAGGATTTCTTTGGCAGGATGAAGAGATGCATCCATTGCCGTAAAGGTGAGCTCTCTTTACTATTTACTATTTAGCTTTTGAAACAAT
>CM072682.1:34029611-34037111 GCA_036884735.1 Huso huso
AACAAGACCAGCACAGCCCAGCAACACAGTAACACCAGACCAGAAGCCCAGCAACACTGATAACAAGACCAGCCCAGCCCAGCACAGCAACAGACTGATTACAAGACCAGCCCAGCATTCACATCCTTTCTGACTTGTGAGAGAGAGAGAGAAAGACTGAGACAGGCTTTGTGATCTGGTAGAAATGTCATTTTCAATAAATAAATCACATCACTTTATAAAAGCAGGCGCACAGACGCCCCTGCATAGGAAAGTGAGAGCACAGGACTGGGTCTCTTCTTCAAACAGAAGAGAAATGAAGAAAAGGGCATAAAAAAAACCCTTGCGTGTCTCGCTCGAGAGAGGAAGCAGTGGGAGCTTCATCACAAAGAACCATCTCTGTCTCTCCATCTCTCTCTCTCCATCCCTCCCTCTCCCTCCAGAGAGACACACACACACTAGGAAACTTCTGACATTTACCACGGTACAGGCGGCAGCATCTGAGAACGATGCTAAACGAGCTGTTTGTTATGTGCAAGACAAGCAATCCGAATATTTCACAGGGCTTTCACACGCCCCCTTCTTGAGATCGCATCGATTATAACAGGTCTGCTGCCACCTGGAGGTTGCTAGGTGAATTGAATTATGAAATATAAATTGTGCTTCTGCTGCCATCTAGTGACGAGGCTCCGTCACAGCAGCACCGTGAACTCGACAGTGCAGTAGCTGGACTGGAACACAGCGGTCCAGTTACCCCGTCCCCTCTCCACCATTCCTCTATAGGACGTCTTCACTTTTTTTTGCAGTGGACTGGGGTTTCTTAAGTTCTGTTTGTGGTTCTTCTGAAGTGTCCCTCTCCTCCCTTTCTCCTCTCCCCCTCCCTCCATCCATCTCTCCTCTCTCTCTCAGGCACTCACTCAAGATCTCAGTGCCCAGATGACCTGAAGCGTGACTGCCAGCCCTGCAGCAATGGATACTACTGGAGCACCAGCAACGGGATCCCAGTGTGCCGACTCTGCACCCAGCCCTGCTCAGGTGAGACCTCCCCCCTCCCTCCCCTCCTCTATCTCCTCTCTCCTCCCCTGTGTGTGTGTCTGACCCTGTCCTCTCCTCCCCTGGGAGTGTGTCTGATCCTGTCCTCTCCTCTCTCCTCCCCTGTGTGTGTGTCTGATCCTGTCCTCTCCTCTCTCCTCCCCTGGGAGTGTGTCTGACCCTGTCCTCTCCTCTCTCCTCCCCTGTGAGTGTGTCTGACCCTGTCCTCTCCTCTCTCCTCCCCTGTGAGTGTGTCCGATCCTGTCCTCTCCTCTCTCCTCCCCTGTCTGACCCTGTCCTCTCCTCTCTCCTCCCCTGCGAGCGTGTCTGACCCTGTCCTCTCGTGTCTCTCAGGTGCAGATCAGCTGGTGGAGGTGACAGGCTGCAGTCTCTTGTCTAACCGGCAGTGTCGGTGCCAGGCGGGCTGGTTCTGTGAGACCCGCGCTCAGTACACCTGCACCCGGTGCCAGCGGCACAGAGAGTGTGAGCCGGGCTGGGGGGTGCTGCAGCCAGGTCTGTGATTCATGCGGCTCCTGCCGTCGCTGGTGTCCGTGCTGTTACTGGAGGCACTGCTGTGGGCGTGCGGGTGGTGTTGTGTTGTTGTGTGGTCGTGTGGTTGTGTTGTGTTGTTTGTGGTTGTGCAGTGGTGTGGTTGTGTGATTGGCTCAGTGAGGTTGGTTCTTTGTGATTGGCTCATGTGAAGCTGGTGGTTGTGTGATTGGCTGGTGTGGCTGGTCTTGTGTGATTGGTCATGTGAAGCTGGTCTTGTGTGATTGGCTCATGTGAAGCTGGTCTGTGGTTGATTGGTTGAGAAGTTGTGATTGTTGTGTGGAAGTGGTTGTGTGTGTGGCTTGTGAGTTGTTGTGGTTGTGTTGTTGTGTTGTTGTGTTGTTGACTCGTTGCTCTTCTCTCTCTGGTTTAACGGCTGCTCTGTGATCCTCAGGTGATGCCTTCACTGATACCACCTGCCAGCGCTGTCCTGCGGGGCATTACTCCAACCAGACATCCTGGTCCTTGTGTGATTGGCACACCATGAGAAGCTGGCACCCTTGTGTGAGCACTGCACCCTCACCCGAGCACTGCACCCTCACCCGAGCACCTCACCCGAGCACTGCACCCGAGCACTGCACCCTCACCCGAGCACTGCACCTTCACCCGAGCACTGCACCCGAGCACTGCACCCTCACCCGAGCACTGCACCCTCACCCGAGCACTGCACCCTCACCCGAGCACTGCACCCTCACCCGAGCACTGTACCTCACCCGAGCACTGCCCTCACCCGAGCACCTCATGAGCACTGCACCTGTGCACTGCACCCTCAGCAGCACTGGTCGAGCACTGCACCCGAGCACTGCACCCTCATGAGCACTGCACCCTTGTGTGAGCACACCCTCACCCGAGCACTGCACCCTCACCCGAGCACTGCACCCGAGCACTGCACCCTCACCTGAGCACTGCACCCGAGCACTGTACCCTCACCCGAGCACTGCACCCTCACCCGAGCACTGCACCCGAGCACTGCACCCTCTCTCACTCACACTGCACTCTCTCTCTCTCTCCCCCCTCCCTCTCTCTCTCCCTCTCTCTCTCTCTCTCTCTCCAGTCTAACCCCTTGCCTCTCTCTGTATTTCTCTAGCTGTGCCAGTCTAGGTCAGGCTGTGTTTCTGCAGGGCTCTGATACCCGTGATGGGGTCTGTGTCCGCGCTGCCTCCTCCACTCCCCCAGGGGGTGCTTCAACGGGACAGCTCTCCACAAGCCCCGCCCACCACGACTCTACAGCCCCTTCCACCACGGTCACCGCTGCCTCCACAGGTTCCACGGTTTCCATGGCAACAGATCCTGCCTCAAACCCGACGACACAACGTGCTGTTACCACGGAGACCACAGAACCTCACCCGCCCATCTCCCTCACCAACATGATCACACCCCCTGTGACTCTCCCCATCACAACCAGCAGCACAGCGCCTCCCTCTGGACCTAAAGGTACTGCAGCACTGCAAGCACCAGGGCTGGCTGTCAGAGCTGCGTCCACAGTGCTCATGAGAAGCTGGTCTCTGTGTGATTGGCTCATGAGAAGCTGGTCTCTTGTGTGATTGGCTCATGAGAAGCTGGTCTCTTGTGTGATTGGCTCATGAGAAGCTGGTCTCTGTGTGATTGGCTCATGTGAAGCTGGTCTCTTGTGTGATTGGCTCATGTGAGCTGGCTCTTGTGTGATTGGCTCATGTGTGATTGGCTGGCTCATGAGAAGCTGGTCTCTGTGTGATTGGCTCATGAGAAGCTGGTCTCTTGTGTGATTGGCTCATGTGAAGCTGGTCTCTTGTGTGATTGGCTCATGTGAAGCTGGTCTCTTGTGTGATTGGCTCATGAGAAGCTGGTCTCTGTGTGATTGGCTCATGAGAAGCTGGTCTCTTGTGTGATTGGCTCATGAGAAGCTGGTCTCTTGTGTGATTGGCTCATGAGAAGCTGGTCTCTTCTGTGATTGGCTCATGTGAAGCTGGTCTCTTGTGTGATTGGCTCATGAGAAGCTGGTCTCTTGTGTGATTGGCTCATGAGAAGCTGGTCTCTTGTGTGATTGGCTCATGAGAAGCTGGTCTCTTGTGTGATTGGCTCATGTGAGCTGGTCTCTTGGTGATTCTGTGTGATTGGCTCATTGGCTCTGGTGTGATTGGCTCAAGCTGGTCTCTTGTGTGATTGGCTCATGAAGCTGGTCTCTTGTGTGATTGGCTCATGAGAAGCTGGTCTCTTGTGTGATTGCTGGTCTCTCATTGAGAAGCTGGTCTCTTGTGTGATTGGCTCATGAGAAGCTGGTCTCTTGTGTGATTGGCTCATGAGAAGCTGGTCTCTTGTGTGATTGGCTCATGAGAAGCTGGTCTCTTGTGTGATTGGCTCATGAGAAGCTGGTCTCTGTGTGATTGGCTCATGTGAAGCTGGTCTCTTGTGTGATTGGCTCATGTGAAGCTGGTCTCTTGTGTGATTGGCTCATGAGAAGCTGGTCTCTTGTGTGATTGGCTCATGTGAAGCTGGTCTCTTGTGTGATTGGCTCATGAGAAGCTGGTCTCTTGTGTGAATGTCTCATGTGAAGCTGGTCTCTTGTGTGATTGGCTCATGAAGCTGGTCTCTTGTGTGTGGCTCATGTGAATTGGTCTCTTGTGTGATTGGCTCATGAGAAGCTGGTCTCTTGTGTGATTGGCTCATGATGAAGCTGGTCTCTGTGTGATTGGAGAAGCTGGTCTCTTGTGTGATTGGCTCATGAGAAGCTGGTCTCTTGTGTGATTGGCTCATGTGAAGCTGGTCTCTTGTGTGATTGGCTCATGAGAAGCTGGTCTCTTGTGTGATTGGCTCATGTCTCTGTGTGATTGGCTCATGAAGCTGGTCTCTTGTGTGATTGGCTCTGAAGCTGGTCTCTTGTGTGATTGGCTCATGTGAAGCTGGTCTCTTGTGTGATTGGCTCATGAGAAGCTGGTCTCTTGTGTGATTGGCTCATGAGAAGTCTCTTCTGTGATTGGTCTCTTGTGTGATTGGCTCATGAGAAGCTGGTCTCTTGTGTGATTGGCTCATGAGCTGGTCTCTGGTCTCTTGTGTGATTGGCTCATGAGAAGCTGGTCTCTTGTGTGATTGGCTCATGAGAAGCTGGTCTCTTTGTGATTGGCTCATTGGTCTCATGAGAAGCTGGTCTCTTGTGTGATTGGCTCATGTGAAGCTGGTCTCTTGTGTGATTGGCTCATGAAGCTGGTCTCTTGTGTGAAGCTCATGGTCTCTTGTGTGATTGGCTCATGTGAAGCTGGTCTCTTGTGTGATTGGTGAAGCTGGTCTCTTGTGTGATTGGCTCATGAAGCTGGTCTCTTGTGTGATTGGCTCATGAGAAGCTGGTGAAGCTGGTCTCTTGTGATTGGCTCATGAGAAGCTGGTCTCTTGTGATTGGCTCATGAGAAGCTGGTCTCTTGTGTGATTGGCTCATTGGTCTCTTGTGTGATTGGCTCATGTGAAGCTGGTCTCTTGTGTGATTGGCTCATGTGAAGCTGGTCTCTTGTGTGATTGGCTCATGAGAAGCTGGTCTCTTGTGTGATTGGCTCATGAGAAGCTGGTCTCTTGTGTGATTGGCTCATGAGAAGCTGGTCTCTCTCTATGTTCCTCTCCCAGGTCTCTGATTGGAGTCTCGCTGGTCTCTTTGTGATTGGCTCATGCTGAAGCTGGTCTCTGCTGTGATTGGCTCATGAAGAAGCTGGTCTCTTGTGTGATTGGCTCATGGGAGCCCTGTTCATGAGAAGCTGGTCCCTTGTGTGATTGGAGAGGAAGCTGGTCTCTTGTGAGGATTGGAGAGCTGAGAGGGGTGATGGCTCATGGAGCCCTGGTCTCTTCCAGAGATTGGCTCATGAGAAGCTGGGAGAGTGTGATGGGCTCATGTTCAAAGCTGGTCTCTTGTGTGATTGGCTCAGGAGAAGCTGGTCTCTTGTGTGATTGTCTCATGGAGTCTCTTGTGTGATTGGCTCATGTCTCTTGATGTGATTGGCTCATGAGAGGCTGGTCTCTTGTGTGATTGGCTCAGAGATTGGTCTCCTCTCCCAGTTCCTGGATTGAGCTCATGTGTCTGGGGAGCTGATCTTGCCTGCTGAGAAGCTGAAGTCTCTTGAAGGAGACTGGGAGCCCTGTTCAAACACTCCCAAGGTGAGAGAGAGGAGAGGAGGTCTCTGGAGAGAGACTGGGAGTCCTGTTCAAACACTCCAGAGGAGGAGGAGAGGGGGGGAGAGACTGGGAGGGAGAGGAGAGGAGGAGAGAGGGGTGGAGAGACTGGGAGCCCTGTTCAAACACTCCCAAGGTGAGAGAGAGGAGGAGAGGAGAGGAGAGGAGAGAGGGGTGGGAGAGACTGGGAGCCCTGTTCAAACACTCCCGAGGAGAGGAGAGGAGAGGAGAGGAGAGAGGGTGGGAGAGACTGGGAGCCCTGCTCAAGGGAGGAGGAGAGGAGAGGGAGGAGAGGGAGAGGGGGGGAGACTGGGAGCCCTGCTCAAACACTCCCGAGGTGAGAGAGAGGAGGAGAGGAGAGAGGGGTGGGAGACTGGGAGATGAGAGGAGAGGAGGAGAGACTGGGAGAGGGGTGGGGAGACTGGGAGCTATGTTCAAACACTCCCGAGAGAGGAGGAGAGGAGAGGAGAGAGAGAGGGGTGGGAGAGGGCCATGTTCAAACACTCCCGAGGAGAGGAGAGAGGGGTGGGAGAGACTGGGAGCCCTGCTCAAACACTCCCGAGGTGAGCGAGAGGAGGAGAGGAGAGGAGAGGAGAGGAGAGAGGGGTGGGAGAGACTGGGAGCCATGTTCAAACACTCCCGAGGAGAGGAGAGGAGAGGAGAGGAGAGAGGGGTGGGGAGACTGGGAGCCATGTTCAAACACTCCCGAGGAGAGGAGAGGAGAGGAGAGAGGGGTGGGAGAGACTGGGAGCCCTGCTCAAACACTCCCGAGTTAAGGGGGGAGGGGACCCCATTTTTTGTTTGTTTGACACCCTGTTTGTTTGTTTTTTTCCATTCCAGGTATGACAGATATGAAGCTGATTCCACAGGTGAGCACCTCTCTGAGGAGAGAGGAGAGAGGAGAGGGGGGGGGGAGAGAGGGGAGAGAGGGGAGAGGGGACAGGGGAGAGAAGAGAGGGGAGCGGGGATGAAGAGGGGAAAGCGGAGAGCAGAGAGAAGAGAGAGAAGAGAGGAGAGAGGGGAGTGGGGACAGGGGAGAGAAGAGAGTGGAGCGGGGATGAAGAGGGGAGAGCAGAGAGAAGAGAGAAGAGAGGGGAGTGGGGAGTGGGGAGAGGGGAGAGAGGGGACAGGAGAGAGGGGAGAGGGGAGAGATTGAATCTAAAGACAAGTTTTATTTTGCAGACTACAGTTCCTCTTTTTCTCCACAAGAGGTCCCCAGTTTGCCTGGTGTTTTGCTGTCAGGTCAGTGAAAGCCCAGGATGTTAATGTAACTGCCTGTTCCACAGCGGCCTCCTGATCTCCTGGAGTTCAAACACAAGCAGCAGGACTGCCCCCTGCTGGCCGCAGAGGGGGAGAGGCAGGAGAGCCGCGAGCGGGGAGCGAGGCCCCCCGTGGAGGAGGTGAGGCCCCTGGGCAGGGCCGGAGATGGGGCCCCCGCGGAGCCGGGTGTCTCTCAGGAACCCTGCAGTGACAGCCGGGTGCAGCAGTTCATCGTGGAGCCTAAAGGGGGCGACAGCGTCAACAACAACATCGGTGAGTCAGAGCCGCTCCTCCCGCGAAGCTCTCATTGCTGTGACTGAGATTATTATATTTTGTCATATTCTTGTACTTGCTAGAACCGAAGTCATTGTATTTATCTTGCTCTTAATTGTATTATTACTTGTACTGTGATTCTTGAAATGTATTTTTGTTTACGACTGTAAATCGCCCTGGATAAGGACGTCTGCTAAGAAATAAATAATAATAATAATAATAATAATAATAATAATAATAATAATAATAATAATATAATTCTTATAGTTATTGAGA
>CM072682.1:34042111-34062111 GCA_036884735.1 Huso huso
CTCAGTTCCATTTTAATAACACTGATGAAGGCACTGGAGCCCAAACGCTGGTCTGCTTGACTCAGTTCAGTTTCAATAGCAGTGATGAAGGCACTGGAGCCCAGACGCTGGTCTGCGTGACTCAGTTCAGTTTCAGTAGCTCTGATGAAGGCACTGGAGCCCAAACGCTGGTCTGCTTGACTCAGTTCAGTTTCAGTAGCTCTGATGAAGGCACTGGAGCCCAAACGCTGGTCTGCTTGACTCAGTTCAGTTTCAGTAGCTCTGATGAAGGCACTGGAGCCCAAACGCTGGTCTGCTTGACTCAGTTCAGTTTCAGTAGCTCTGATGAAGGCACTGGAGCCCAAACGCTGGTCTGCTTGACTCAGTTCCATTTTAATAACACTGATGAAGGCACTGGAGCCCAAACGCTGGTCTGCTTGACTCAGTTCAGTTTCAATAGCAGTGATGAAGGCACTGGAGCCCAGACGCTGGTCTGCTTGACTCAGTTCAGTTTCAATAACTCTGATGAAGGCACTGGAGCCCAAACGCTGGTCTGCTTGACTCAGTTCAGTTTCAGTAGCTCTGATGAAGGCTCTAGCCAGGTCGCCTGCCTCAGTCTCCTCGTCTTGTCTCGATGGCAGTGCAGTCTCTGGTGACCTATAAGCCATGGTGCTGTGGGTGGGGGATTCTCAGGCTGTGGGAGGGTTGGAGTGGGAGAACAGGCTCACTTCCGACCAGCGGAAACTCAGACGCAGGCAGGCATGGGTGCAGATCACATCATATATATATCTATATACTGTACCTTCAGATGAGCACAGAGCAGATACAATATACAGACAGTGCAACGTGATTACTGGCTCACTGCTGGCCACGCCCCCACAGGCAATGCAACGTGATTACTGGCTGGCAGCTCACTGCTGGCCACGCCCCCACAGGCAGTGCAACGTGATTACTGGCTGGCAGCTCACTGCTGGCCACGCCCCCACATGCAGTGCAACGTGATTACTGGCTGGCAGCTCACTGCTGGCCACGCCCCCACAGGCAGTGCAACGTGTTTACTGGCTGGCAGCGCACTGCTGGCCCTGCCTTTCGCCTTTTAAGACTCCTACTGCAGAGCAGTTTGATCCACTCCTGGTTTTACTGTGAGTTTAATAAGACGACACACCTGAGCTTGTTACCTGCACACACTGGGGCTGATGAAGCTGGTAGTAAAACCTGGACTGGGTGACACTGCTGTGCAATAGGAGTCTGATCCCCAGCCCTGTTTTCATATATGTATATTGCATCAGTACAGAGCTGCTCATGTTCCAGGCTGCCATGGTCTGTCACTGCACCCCCCGAGTGATCTGTGTATATCATGTAACAGCAGAGGTGATGGTTTGACGCTGCAGAGACCCGAGCTGACCTCGTTAACATGGTGAACGATGGACAGCTTCCCGGAACTCATTTACATTGGGGGTTTGTGAGCGGCTCTCGTCTCTGTTTGAGCTGGCCTGCTCTGAAATGAGAGAAATGATTTGCTGTGAAAGTTACTCAGAACCGGAGCAATACAGAATGCATTTCTAAACCACAGGAAGCGCGCTCAGAGCCACAGCACGCCCGGCGACTTCGCAGGAAGTGTGAGATCGCAGGCATTCCGTGAACCAGCGCTGCCCGTCAGCAAAGAGGCTCTTATCAGAAAGGGAGCGACCCGGGGCAGCGTGGTTCTACACAAGTCAGCCGGTGCGGTCTGCAGGGTAAGCTGAGGGCTAACGCTTCACATGAAGCGTGTTCAGTTACTGGGTGTTTACAGTCCTGCAGCTGCAGGCTCATGCACAGCCAGCCTGTGCTTTTCAAGTTGCACAATAATGCCCCCCTTTTTGGCAGCTTGCGCAGTCAGTGCACTCAGAGTCATGAACACTGAAGAGCTGAGAACAGACACAGAGTGCAGCGTCTCAATACCACTGCCTCCCTCCCCCCCAGTCCCTCCCTCCCAGTCCCTCCTCAGCTCTAACCACTAGAGCCACACTGCCTCCCTCCCTCCCTCCCAGTCCCTCCTCAGCTCCACTAGAGCCACACTGACTCCCTCCCTCCCAGTCCCTCCTCAGCTCCACTAGAGCCACACTCCCTCCCAGTCCCTCCCTCCTCCCAGTCCCTCCTCAGCTCCACTAGAGCCACAGAGCCACACTGCTTCCTCCCTCCCAGTCCCTCCTCAGCTCCACTAGAGCCACACTGCCTCCCTCCCTCCCAGTCCCTCCTCAGCTCCACTAGAGCCACACTGCTTCCCCTCCTCCCAGTCCTCCTCAGCTCCCTCCAGAGCCACACTCCCTCCCTCCCCTCCCAGTCCCTCCTCAGCTCCACTCCAGAGCCACACTGCCTTCCCTCCCTCCCAGCCCCTCCTCAGCTCCACTAGAGCTCCACTAGAGCCACACTGCTTCCCTCCCTCCCAGTCCCTCCTCAGCTCCACTAGAGCCACACTGCCTCCCTCCCTCCCAGTCCCTCCTCAGCTCTAACCACTAGAGCCACACATTACTGCAATATTTATGCCATATTTAAATGAACTGAAATTATTATTATTATTATTATTATTATTATTATTATTATTATTATTATCATCATCATCACACAGCAGCGTGTTAGTGTTCCTGCGTTGTGTTTTGTTGCTAACCTCGAGTCCCGTCTCTCGATGCTCTTACTTGTGCGTGTCGCAATAGCGGCGAGAGAAGGAAGCGCAGAGTTTTTAAATAGCGTTCCTCGCGGTGACTCGGAACCCAGAGGCGCGTCACGCAGCGCACGGGTGACCAGAGAGACCCCGCAGTGCTTCTCTCACAGTGAATCTGCGCGCCGCACTCGCTGGTTAAACCGCAGCTGTCAATACCCAAGCAATCGGAACAGCATCTCCCAGCCGAGACCGAGGAAGAGTGGCGTGGCGGCCCGGCCGAGACCAGAGGAACGATGCGTCGGAAAGAGAACATGATGCTAGCGCTGTGCGTTTTAACACCGTGCTTACTGTGGAGCGGAGCGCACAGCAAGGTGAGTGTTTATAGTGTCTGTGAAAACAAGCGCAGCCGACTCCCTCTCTCTCTCTCTGTATATACAGGCGCGTTAAAGACTGTGTTTCTGTTTGTATTGACCGCTACAGTGTAACGTCATGGCAGGTATCTCAAGCCGCTGTTTTGCTGGAGAGATGAGCGACCCCTCTTTAGAAATCAGACGGACTTGTTTTGCGGGCTCTGCGCTCGCTGTGCTGAAGCGCACAGACACAGACTCGTGGTAAAGACAGCAGCAGTAATACAACTGTGCAGGAGAGAGTCGTTTAGAAAGAGCTGCGAAACACCAGCGTTGTGCGAACCAGCGGTATTATACTGAGGGGGCTGCGTGTTCATCACAGTGTCGGGAAGCAGCTGTGTCGCGGGGGTATTGATCGGGCTGTGGGTTTTGAGGCAAGCTTTTAATAAACAAAATAAAACGAAAGGCTGTATTCGCTGCCACAGAGGTTAATATGAGTGATATAAACACGAGTGGAGCCTTGCCGCTCTTGTTTTTAATGTACAGTGTTGTGTCGTTGTAATGGACGGGCTCCGATACTGATGGAGGGGAAATACATTCACGCCAGCCCGCTGTCTTTGAAGTAAGGACAAGATTTCATCACGAGCCCGGGAGATTACACGAGTGGAATTTCACAAGGCAAGTTCTCAGAACAGTTTGCAACGTTGTTTGTACCTCATTATGATTGCACAATTAGTACCGCTTATTGGTTAGTTTGTCGCATAGGTGTGTGAGTCCAGCTGTCACTTCGTGTTTGGCGCTGCTGCTGCCTCAGGGGTGTGTAAGATGAACTTTCTGGGAGTTTGTGCCCTTGGCTCTGGGGTCGTTCTCCCTCTGTCCTTGCATGCAGCTTATCTCGTACGCGGCACACGGTTGGTTTCGGCTCCTGGTGTTCTTCACATGTTATCTGGTGGCTGCAGCTGGTGTAATGTCTATTCACACACTCCGATTACTCGTTAGTTTGTTAAGCTTATAATCCCTACTTCAAATACCTTTTGAAAAGTTCAGCCCAGTATTTTTATCATGTTTATTAATATGCTTTCCTAGACCTCTCTGTGCTTTACAATGCTTCCCTATGCTTTACCAGACCTCTCTGTGCTTTACAATGCTTCCCTATGCTTTACCAGACCTCTCTGTGCTTTACAATGCTTCCCTATGCTTTATCAGACCTCTCTGTGCTTTACAATGCTTCCCTATGCTTTACCAGACCTCTCTGTGCTTTACAATGCTTCCCTATGCTTTACCAGACCTCTCTGTGTTTTACAATGCTTCCCTATGCTTTACCAGACCTCTCTGTTCTTTACAATGCTTCCCTATGCTTTACCAGACCTCTCTGTGCTTTACAATGCTTCCCTATGCTTTACTATACCTCCCTGTGTTTTACAATGCTTCCCTATGCTTTACCAGACCCTCTGTGCTTTACAATGTTTCCTATGCTTTACTATACCTCTGTGCTTTTTTTACCAGACCTCTCTGTGCTTTTACCAGACCTCTCTGTGCTTTACAATGCTTCCCTATGTTTTTTACCAGACCTCTCTGTGTTTTACAATGCTTCCCTATGCTTTACCAGACCTCTCTGTGCTTTTACAATGCTTCCCTATGCTTTTACCAGACTTTTTCTGTTTTACAATGCTTCCCTATGCTTTACCATACCCTCTCTGTGCTTTACAATGCTTCCCTATGCTTTTACCAGACCTCTCTGTGCTTTACAATGCTTCCCTATGCTTTACCAGACCTCTCTGTGTTTTACAATGCTTCCTATGCTTTACCAGACCTCTCTGTGCTTTTACAATGCTTCCCTATGCTTTACCAGACCTCTCTGTGCTTTTTACAATGCTTCCCTATGTTTTACTATACCTCTCTGTGCTTTACAATGCTTCCCTATGCTTTACCAGACCTCTCTGTGCTTTACAATGCTTCCCTATGCTTTACCAGACCTCTCTGTCCTTTACAATGCTTCCCTATGCTTTACCAGACCTCTCTGTGCTTTACAATGCTTCCCTATGCTTTACCAGACCTCTCTGTGCTTTACAATGCTTCCCTATGCTTTACCAGACCTCTCTGTGCTTTACAATGCTTCCCTGTGCTTTACCACACCTCTCTGTGCTTTATTACATTTTGCTGTGCTTTTAGTGGGGGAACTTTTCTAATGATATAAATAAAACAGTCATATGAATTTGTATTTGTTTGTATAAGGGGTTTGTGTCTGGAGTGCAGCTCGTGTGTTTATTATAAGTAATCTAATGAGGCGTCGCGATCGCTTTTACTTTGCCTTTTGATTGGAGAGATTTCTTCCATGTCAGGAGTGTGTGTGTGTGTGTGTCAGTGTGTGTGTGTGTGTGTGTGTGTGTGTCTCAGTGTGTGTCTTAGTGGGTGTGTGTGGGTGTGTGTGTCTTAGTGTGTGCCTCAGTGTGTGTGTGTGTGTCTCAGTGTGTGTCTGTCTCAGTGTGTGTGTGTGTGTCTCAGTGTGTGTCTCAGTGTATGTGTGTGTGTCTCAGTGTGTGTGTGTGTGTCTCAGTGTGTGGGTGTGTCTCAGTGTGTGGGTGTGTCTCAGTGTGTGTGTCTCAGTGTGTGTGTGTGTGTCTCAGTGTGTGTGTGTGTCTCAGTGTGTGTGTGTGTCTCAGTGTGTGTCTCAGTGTGTGTGTGTGTGTGTGTGTGTGTGTGTGTGTGTCTCAGTGTGTGTGTGTGTGTCTCAGTGTGTGTCTCAGTGTGTGTGTGGGTGTGTCAGTGTGTGGGTGTGTGTCTCAGTGTGTGTGTGTGTGTCTCAGTGTGTGGGTGTGGGTGTGGATGTGGATCCGTCTCATCATTATTAAAAAAGAGAAGCGTTCCTTCATGAGCTAACCCCGGACCCGGCTGTCATGCACACGTGACCGGGGGACACGCAACACGTGCTCACACACGCACGTACACGCACGCTAAAAAAAAAACAAAAGCAGAATTTCCTTGTTGTGTTGTGAGCTGCTGTGTGGAGAAATGTGCTTGTTCCTCATTCGCTAAGAATAACTGCAGCCGTGGGTGAGAGAGCAAGAGAGCAGGAGACCACAGAGACCTTTACATGTGAGGAACTACAGTGTGAGAGACGGACTGACACGCACACACACACACACACACACAGAGACCTTTACATGTGAGAAACTACAGTGTGAGAGACTGACTGACACACACACACTGAGACGCACACACACACTGACACACACACACACACACACACACACACGTTCTTGTAATTTGTATTTGAATCCCTGTCTTCGGAGGGGAGGGGCTGCTGCGATGCTGCTGTGTGTGTTACAGTCTGGGAAATTTCTGTGTGTCATCATGGTGTTCGTTACAAAAATAAACAAAATACCAATAAACGAAAAGAAACCCCCCCCTGAGTAAAACCAGGAGCCAGCCTCCGCCGCAGCCTGGACCCGAGACCAGGAACCACAGAACCATCCCTGACCGAGAGGAGGCCGTCCAGCCATCGTCCGGCTCCGAGCAGCTGACTGATCTCAGAACCGTGTCAACTCTTTCTTAATGGATCCCAGTGACAGCATCAACCCTGGTAACCCAGTCCTGCCCTGTCTGAGTGGACACACGCACGCACGCACGCACGCACACTGACGACACACACACACACACACACACACACACACACACAGTGATTCAGCATCAACCCTGGTAACCCAGTCCTGCCCTGTCTGAGTGGACACACGCACGCACGCACGCACGCACGCACGCACTGACACACACACACACACACACAGTGATTCAGCATCAATAACGTGGCGAGGGAGCCCTTGGCAGCTCTTGGTAACTGTTTCCACACTCTCAGCGCTCTCTGTGTGTGAAGAAGTGTCTGCTAAGTGTCCTCTTTATCTCCACACGGTGTCTCCTCTGGTCCTGGTTTCTGTGCTGCGCTTATCGTATTGCTCAGAGTTAACTTTGTCCCCTCCTTTTAAAATTTGGAAGACTCCCTGCCTCCCTCTCCCTGCCCTCCCTCTCCTCCCTGCCTCCCTCTCCCTCTCCCTGCCATCCCTCTCCCTGCCTCCCTCTCCCTCCCTCTCCCTGCCCTCCCTCTCCCCCTGCCTCCCTCTCCCTCTCCCTGCCCTCCCTCTCCCTCTCCCTGCCTCCCTCTCCCTCTCCCTGCCTCCCTCCCTCTCCTGCCCTCCTCTCTCTCCCTGCCTCCCTCTCCCTCCTCTCCCTCCTCTCCCTGCCTCCTCTCCTGCCCTCCCTCTCCCTCTCCCTGCCTCCCTCTCCCTCTCCCTGCCCTCCCTCTCCCTGCCCTCCCTCTCCCTGCCTGGCTCCTGCTCTGTAAACGGATGCAGTGTATTTATGTTCAGTTTCCTGTGGGGCGATGAGATCAGTCCACACAGGAACCCCCATACAATACTGAGACTGGCATGGACCTGCTGCACACACACACTGACACACACACACTGACACACACACACGCACACACACACTGACACACACACACACACACACACACTGACACACACACACACTGACACACACACACACTGACACACACACACACACACACACTGACACACACACACACACACACACACACACACACACACACACACACACACACACACACACACACTGACACACACACACACTGACACACACAGGGCAAAGCAAAAGCTTAGCAATGTCCTTGGAAGTGAAAGTGAATCCCAGACGTTTGAACTGGAGGTCGTTCTCCGTGTCTTCAGTGTCTTCAGATTTACTGTGATGAACTTTAACAAGAGAGGAGAGTGAAACCACGGCCGGTTACTGAATCTCTATACCGTCAGCTCCAGACTTCATGAAACTACAACCACAAACCAGCCTGGAACTGGAAATGCTGTGTGTGTGTGTGTGTGTGTGTGTGTGTGTGTCTGTGTGTGCGTGTGTGTCAGTGTGTGCGTCTCAGTGTGTGTGTGTGTGTCAGTGTGTGTCTCAGTGTGTGTGTGTGTGTATGCGTCTCAGTGTGTGTCTGTGTGTGTGCGTCTCAGTGTGTGTCTGTGTGTGTGTCTCAGTGTGTGTGTCTCAGTGTGTGTGTGTGTGTCTCAGTGTGTGCGTCTCAGTGTGTGTCTGTGTGTGTGTCTCAGTGTGTGTGTCTCCGTGCGTGTGTCTCAGTGTGTGTGTGTGCGCGCGTCTCTTCCAGTAAGGCTGCTGCAGGCTCTGATCTCGCACTCTTCTTTACTTCTCTCTCTGTCAGCAAACTTAATGACCCCTTTTTAAAAAAGAATGCGATCAAAAGCAGGGTTATTGAAACCGTGAGACAGCATGAAGGAAACTGAGGTTGAGCTGTAAAGAGAGAGAGAGATACACACTTCCTCTGTGTGAGAGGAGCTGCCAGGGCACAGGGGTACACTCAGCTGAGCGCTCGTTTGAGATGTATTATTTCTGAGTTCAGCCCTGTTCAGTGTTTTGATAGCTCTCTCTGTCTCTGTCTCTGTCTCTCTCTGTCTCTCTCTCTGTCTCTCTCTCTCTCTCTCTCTCTCTCTCTCTCCTCTCTCTCTCTCTCTCTCTCTTTCTAGGGGTATTCCTTGCCGTATTCCCCGGAGAATGAAAGGATTTGCCGGGACTCTGTGACGGAGTATTACAAAGAGGATCTGAAACTGTGCTGCAGCCGCTGTGCCCCAGGTACAGAGAGAGAGAGAGAGAGAGAGAGAGAGAGAGAGAGAGAAAGAGATTTGACACACACGGGACTCTGTGACAGACACACACACACACACACAAGTGGATCTGAGTAATGTGCTGCAGCCCCGGCTGACAGAGAGAGGTAGAGTTAGAGAAGAGAAAGAGAGAGGCGAGGGAACTCTTGAGAGAGAGAGAACTTCCTGTCAGCCTGAGAAACGGACACTCCACACCCACCCCCCACACACACTTTGAGACACACACACACACACACACACACACTGATAAACATTCACACACACTGAACCAGATTCTCTGCAGTAATGTGTTTCTGCACACCCACCCTACAGACACCCTGCCAAGGTACTGAGTCACCCACATTTTGCTCGTTATCTGAACAGGAAATCGCAGCCCGAGGCGAGGGGAACTCTGAGTCTCAATCAGAGCGACTTCCTGTCAGCCTGAGAAACTTCAGACTACAAGAACCCATTCCCAAATAAACCTTCCCTTTGAGACGACTTTACAAGGACCCTGCCCTGTACTGGAGCCAGGCCAGTCTGATAAACATTCAGCACTTACTGGAACCAGAGCCAGTCCTCCAGTACACGAGGGCCTGCGCTACACACCCACCTCTACAGACACCCTGCCAAGGTACTGACTGCACACCCAGCAAGACTGCAAGCAACCTGGACACAAACACCAGCTCTCCCTGTCTTCAATGTAACGCATCACTCACTGACTTCACAAATACTACAAGAAACATTACAAATAAACACATCACTCAGGAGAGCTGACTTTACAAATACTACAAGAAACATTACAAATAAACACATCACTCAGGAGAGCTGACTTTACAAACACTACAAGAAACATCACAAATAAACACATCACTCAGGAGAGCTGACTTTACAAATACTACAAGAAACATTACAAATAAACACATCACTCAGGAGAGCTGACTTTACAAATACTACAAGAAACATTACAAATAAACACATCACTCAGGAGAGCTGACTTTACAAACACTACAAGAAACATTACAAATAAACACATCACTCAGGAGAGCTGACTTTACAAACACTACAAGAAACACCACAAATAAACACATCACTCAGGAGAGCTGACTTTACAAATACTACAAGAAACACCACAAATAAACACATCACTCAGGAGAGCTGACTTTACAAATACTACAAGAAACATTACAAATAAACACATCACTCAGGAGAGCTGACTTTACAAATACTACAAGAAACATTACAAATAAACACATCACTCAGGAGAGCTGACTTTACAAACACTACAAGAAACATTACAAATAAACACATCACTCAGGAGAGCTGACTTTACAAATACTACAAGAAACATTACAAATAAACACATCACTCAGGAGAGCTGACTTTACAAATACTACAAGAAACATTACAAATAAACACATCACTCAGGAGAGCTGACTTTACAAATACTACAAGAAACACCACAAATAAACACATCACTCAGGAGAGCTGACTTTACAAATACTACAAGAAACATTACAAATAAACACATCACTCAGGAGAGCTGACTTTACAAATACTACAAGAAACATTACAAATAAACACATCACTCAGGAGAGCTGACTTTACAAATACTACAAGAAACATTACAAATAAACACATCACTCAGGAGAGCTGACTTTACAAACACTACAAGAAACATTACAAATAAACACATCACTCAGGAGAGCTGACTTTACAAATACTACAAGAAACATTACAAATAAACACATCACTCAGGAGAGCTGACTTTACAAATACTACAAGAAACATTACAAATAAACACATCACTCAGGAGAGCTGACTTTACAAATACTACAAGAAACATCACAAATAAACACATCACTCAGGAGAGCTGACTTTACAAATACTACAAGAAACACCACAAATAAACACATCACTCAGGAGAGCTGACTACAAATACTACAAGAAACATTACAAATAAACACATCACTCAGGAGAGCTGACTTTACAAATACTACAAGAAACATTACAAATAAACACATCACTCAGGAGAGCTGACTTTACAAATACTACAAGAAACATTACAAATAAACACATCACTCAGGAGAGCTGACTTTACAAACACTACAAGAAACATCACAAATAAACACATCACTCAGGAGAGCTGACTTTACAAATACTACAAGAAACATCACAAATAAACACATCACTCAGGAGAGCTGACTTTACAAATACTACAAGAAACATTACAAATAAACACATCACTCAGGAGAGCTGACTTTACAAATACTACAAGAAACATCACAAATAAACACATCACTCAGGAGAGCTGACTTTACAAATACTACAAGAAACACCACAAATAAACACATCACTCAGGAGAGCTGACTTTACAAATACTACAAGAAACATTACAAATAAACACATCACTCAGGAGAGCTGACTTTACAAATACTACAAGAAACATTACAAATAAACACATCACTCAGGAGAGCTGACTTTACAAATACTACAAGAAACATTACAAATAAACACATCACTCAGGAGAGCTGACTTTACAAACACTACAAGAAACATTACAAATAAACACATCACTCAGGAGAGCTGACTTTACAAATACTACAAGAAACATCACAAATAAACACATCACTCAGGAGAGCTGACTTTACAAATACTACAAGAAACATTACAAATAAACACATCACTCAGGAGAGCTGACTTTACAAATACTACAAGAAACATTACAAATAAACACATCACTCAGGAGAGCTGACTTTACAAACACTACAAGAAACACCACAAATAAACACATCACTCAGGAGAGCTGACTTTACAAATACTACAAGAAACATTACAAATAAACACATCACTCAGGAGAGCTGACTTTACAAATACTACAAGAAACATTACAAATAAACACATCACTCAGGAGAGCTGACTTTACAAATACTACAAGAAACATTACAAATAAACACATCACTCAGGAGAGCTGACTTTACAAATACTACAAGAAACGCAGTTTGATGTTGCAGTGTTTGATGTTGCAGTGTTTGATGTCGCAGTGTTTGATGTCGCCGTGTTTGATGTCGCCGTGTTTGATGTCGCCGTGTTTGATGTCGCCGTGTTTGATGTCGCAGTGTTTGATGTCGCCGTGTTTGATGTCGCCGTGTTTGATGTCGCCGTGTTTGATGTCGCAGTGTTTGATGTCGCCGTGTTTGATGTCGCCGTGTTTGATGTCGCCGTGTTTGATGTCGCCGTGTTTGATGTCGCCGTGTTTGATGTCGCCGTGTTTGATGTCGCAGTGTTTGATGTCAGTGTTGTTTCTCAGTTTGATACAGTGTTGGATGAAGGTGTTGCTCTCACAGCCTGGAGAAGGCGTGCTGCCTCAAGCCATGCAGGGAGGGGAGGTACACCAGGATCTGGAACTACTACCCCCAGTGCTTCAGATGCCCCGGATCATGCAGGGAGGGTAGGTACAGCCCCCGGTCAGATGCCCCGGAGCGTGCAGGGAGGGGAGGCACAGCCATTAAAAGAATGTTGTAATGCAGATCCAGCATGCTGTGTGTAACCTCTGCCCCCCTCTCTCTCTCTTCCACCCTCTCTCTCTGCCCCCCTCTCTCTCTCCACCCTCTCTCTGCCCCCTCTCTCTCGCTCTCTCTCTCTTCCCCCTCTCTCTCTCTCCACCCCTCTCTCTCTCCCTCTCTCTCTCTCCCTCTCTCTCCCCACTCTCTCTCTCTCCACTCTCTCTCTCACCACCTCTCTCTCTCTCTCCCCCCTCCCCCCCTCTCTCTCTTCTCAGAGGATGGCATGGTGGAGAGCAGACCCTGCAGCCTCTCGAACCCGCGTCTCTGTGACTGCGTCGAGGGGATGTACTGTGTGATGAGAGCCACCATCCACTCCTGTGAAGTGTGCCAGAACCGCACCTGGTGTGAGCCAGGCTTCGGAGCCTCCAGACCAGGTACAGCCAAACTCCAGCCTGGGGCTTCCTGCCAGAGAATGAAATCCCTTTCCCAGTAACCCAGTCCCCTCCCAGTAACCCCTCCTCTCTCGTTTCAGAATCTGCGGACCACGACACGGTGTGCTCTCCCTGTGAACCCGGGTCCTTCTCCTCCCAGCCCAGCTCTGCACCCTGCCAGTGGCACACCGAGTGAGTGTGAGGCTGTGGTTTGGACCCCCTGGTGGGTCGAGGCCTCTCTTGGTCCAGGACTTTTCTGATTTATCTTTAATAATCCTTTTGATTTTTCTGGCTCCGTTCATGCAGACATCCCAGGATGCTTCACAGTAATAAAACCCGCCCCAGTCATAGTGCAGATTAACAGAGCAGTGAATGCAAGGTACTCTACACTGAGTAATACAGGACATGAGAATGAATACCAAGTACAGCTAGTCAGGATTAATCATATACCAAGAGGACAGTACAATACAATGCTACTAAAAGTGCCTTTGTGATTAATAGAACCATTCATGTCTCAAACTACAGCTATTCATGAAACAAATGCCACTTTATAGAGAGGTTTTCAAACGGGAGTCTGTGTTCTCTCTCTGGGGAGTCTTGTGTTCTCTCTCTGGGGAGTCTTGTGTTCTCTCTCTGGGGAGTCTGTGTTCTCTCTCTGGGGAGTCTGTGTTCTCTCTCTGGGGAGTCTGTGTTCTCTCTCTGGGGAGTCTGTGTTCTCTCTCTGGGGAGTCTGTGTTCTCTCTGGGGAGTCTGTGTTCTCTCTCTGGGGAGTCTGTGTTCTCTCTCTGGGGAGTCTGTGTTCTCTCTCTGGGGAGTCTGTGTTCTCTCTCTGGGGAGTCTGTGTTCTCTCTCTGGGGAGTCTGTGTTCTCTCTCTGGGAGTCTGTGTTCTCTCTGGGGAGTCTGTGTCTCTCTGGGGAGTCTGTGTTCTCTCTCTGGGGAGTCTGTGTTCTCTCTCTGGGGAGTCTGTGTTCTCTCTCTGGGGAGTCTTGTGTTCTCTCTCTGGGGAGTCTGTTCTCTCTGATTTCTGTTCCCTCTGATTCTGTTCTCTGGTGTTTATTTTCTCTCTCTCTCTCTCTCTCTCTCTCTCTCTCTCTCTCTCTCTCTCTCTCTCTCTCGTCCCCTCTAGCTGCTCAGCTCAGGGGCGCCTTGTCCTGTCTCAGGGTACCAGCTCGTCGGACACAGTATGTGGGGATGCAGTGGAGTGGAATCTGGTCCCAGTCACCCCCCCAGGAGGGGGCAGCACTGAGCCTCCCCACACTCCCCCCCCAAGCCTGGGCAGAGAAACATCCTCTACAGCCTTCGTTGGAGAGCTGAGATCCAGGAACGAGGGAGGGGGCAGGGAGCAGGGACTCGTGTGTAAGTGCAGCTGCTGCTGTCTCTCATTCACACTCATTAACACGCTGTGTGCTTCTCATAACGAGATCTCTGCTCGTTAACATGCTGTGTGCTTCTCACTTGAGATCTCTGCTCGTTGCTGCTGTATTGCTTCTCACGAGATCTCTGCTGTTAACATGCTGTGT
The DNA here is from genome assembly GCA_036884735.1 of Huso huso. Classification (NCBI taxonomy): domain Eukaryota; kingdom Metazoa; phylum Chordata; class Actinopteri; order Acipenseriformes; family Acipenseridae; genus Huso; species Huso huso. The sequence continues at coordinate 34,056,206 of CM072682.1, forward strand.
CTTCTATACTTGAGATCTCTGCTCGTTAACATGCTGTGTGCTTCTCATACTTGAGATCTCTGCTCGTTAACATGCTGTGTGCTTCTCATAGCGAGATCTCTGCTCGTTAACATGCTGTGTGCTTCTCATGCTTGAGATCTCTGCTCGTTAACATGCTGTATTGCTTCTCATAGCGAGATCTCTGCTCATTAACATGCTGTGTGCTTCTTCTAACTTGAGATCTCTGCTCGTTAACATGCTGTGTGCTTCTCATAACGAGATCTCTGCTCGTTAACATGCTGTGTGCTTCTCATACGAGACGAGATCTCTGCTGAGATCTCTGTTAACATGCTGTGTGCTTCTCATACTTGAGATCTCTGCTCGTTAACACGCTGTGTGCTTCTCATAACGAGATCTCTGCTCGTTAACACGCTGTGTGCTTCTCATAACGAGATCTCTGCTCGTTAACATGCTGTGTGCTTCTCATAACGAGATCTCTGCTCGTTAACATGCTGTGTGCTTCTCATAACGAGATCTCTGCTCGTTAACACGCTGTGTGCTTCTCATAACGAGATCTCTCATTTATGACAGCTCGACATCAGAGACTCTGAGAAGACACCGTGTCTTAATCCAGGAGAGGTTCAGCTGTCCCCATCGCCCCAGTAAACAGCGCAGTGTTGATGGCAGTCAGACCTGCACTGTGGTGTGCTCAGAGGTTCACAGTGGCTGTGTGATTTCTAATCACATTTCTAATATTGTTTATTTGCAATGGCTCCTCAATGTGATCACCCCTCCTGCGTCTTGCCCACAGTGTGTGTTACTGCACTGACTCTGGCGTTAACAGTGAGAGTGTTAATCTCTTTGCAGATGGTTTTGACAGCTCCGACATCAGACTCTGGGCGGGATAATCGGGGTTCAGCTGTCCCCTCATAAACAGGGGTTCTGGACCTGCAAAGTGTGTCCAGATGAGAAGATGGCTGTGTGATTTCTAATCACATTTCTAATATTGTTTATTTGCAATGGCTCCTCAATGCGATCACCCCTCCTGCGTCTTGCCCACAGTGTGTGTTACTGCACTGACTCTGGCGCCCCCTCTCTTTGCAGATGGTATTGCAGGCGGGATAGCGGGGTTCCTTCTCATTATCGGGGTTCTGGCTGCAAAGTGTGTCCAGATCCTAACTCCATCTGTCCTTCCTCTCTCCCCTCCTCCCTCCTCTCTCTTTCCTCCCCCTCTCCCCTCCCCTCCTCTCTCCCCCTCCTCTCTCTCCTTCCTCTCTATTCCTCCTCCCTCTCCTCTCCCCCTCCCTCTCCCTCCTCTTTCTCTCCCTCTCTCTCTCTCCTTCCTCTAACTATTCCTCCTCGCTCCCTCCTCCCCTCCTCTTCCTCCCTCCCTCCTCCCTCCTCCCTCTCTCCCCCTCCTCACTCCTTTCTCTATCTATTCCTTCTCCCCTCCTCACTCTCTCCTTCCCTCCTCTCTCTCTCTCTCTCTCTCTCTCTCTCCCTCCTCTCGTTAGATTAATGATTATGAGCAGGCTGTGCGGTCCAGTGGTTAAAGTCCAGGGCTTGAAGGTCACGGGTCACGGGTTCAGATCCCACCTCTGCCCCTGACTGCCTCACTGTGTGTGACCCTGAGCGAGTCGCTTCACCTCCTTGTGCTCCGTCCTGCGGATGAGATGTTAAATCAATGTCCTATTGGAAGTGACTCTGCATATAATGCACAGTTCACAGCCTGCCTCTGTAAAGCGCTGTGTGACGGGGGTGCACTGTGAAAGGCGCTGTATAAAGGTCAAGCTGTTCTTCTTGTGATTGGAGGACGCTGTCCGTCCTGCTGGTCTCTGTGTCCTGGCTTTATTCATTTAGACTTGCTGTTTCGTTGTCTCTTCGCAGTGAAGCCTCCGAGGATCGCTGATGCTGAAGCCAGCAAGGTGAGCAGAGTTAACCTCCGTGAGCTGCAGTCCTGGGTGTTTCACCCCCCTGCTGTAAAATGCTCTAATGTTGGTTTCTGGTTTGTTTCCGTGTCGTTGCTAGGTTACCGAGTGCCCCCCCGACAGGCACCAGCGAGGCTCCTCCTTCGGCCACGCCCCCAGCCCCCCCGCACAGGAAGAGCAGTGCCTTCTGGGAGACGAGGACTCCAGCAACCCCTCCCTCACTTCCTCTTCCTCCTGCAATGGGGAGGCCAATCAGAGCCGAGGGGCGGGGCCTAGGGGGGCGGGCCCGGGGTTGTGCTGCTCGGACAGTGCAGACGGATCAGGTGAGGAGACTGAACCAGTAAACCCAGTGACACGCCATCCAGAACCATTAACCACTAAACCAGTGACACGCCGTCCAGAACCATTAACCACTAAACCAGTGACACGCCATCCAGAACCATTAACCACTAAACCAGTGACACGCCGTCCAGAACCATTAACCACTAAACCAGTGACACGCCGTCCAGAACCATTAACCACTAAACCAGTGACACACCATCCAGAACCATTAACCACTAAACCAGTGACACACCATCCAGAACCATTAACCACTAAACCAGTGACACACCGTCCAGAACCATTAACCACTAAACCAGTGACACGCCGTCCAGAACCATTAACCACTAAACCAGTGACACGCCGTCCAGAACCATTAACCACTAAACCAGTGACACGCCATCCAGAACCATTAACCACTAAACCAGTGACACTCCAGAACCATTAACCACTAAACCAGTGACACACCATCCAGAACCATTAACCACTAAACCAGTGACACACCATCCAGAACCATTAACCACTAAACCAGTGACACACCGTCCAGAACCATTAACCACTAAACCAGTGACACACCATCCAGAACCATTAACCACTAAACCAGTGACACGCCGTCCAGAACCATTAACCACTAAACCAGTGACACGCCGTCCAGAACCATTAACCACTAAACCAGTGACACACCGTCCAGAACCATTAACCACTAAACCAGTGACACACCGTCCAGAACCATTAACCACTAAACCAGTGACACGCCGCCCAGAACCATTAACCACTAAACCAGTGACACACACCGTCCAGAACCATTAACCACTAAACCAGTGACACACCGTCCAGAACCATTAACCACTAAACCAGTGACACACCATCCAGAACCATTAACCACTAAACCAGTGACACACCGTCCAGAACCATTAACCACTAAACCAGTGACACACCGTCCAGAACCATTAACCACTAAACCAGTGACACGCCGTCCAGAACCATTAACCACTAAACCAGTGACACACCGTCCAGAACCATTAACCACTAAACCAGTGACACACCGTCCAGAACCATTAACCACTAAACCAGTGACACACCGTCCAGAACCATTAACCACTAAACCAGTGACACACCGTCCAGAACCATTAACCACTAAACCAGTGACACACCGTCCAGAACCATTAACCACTAAACCAGTGACACGCCATCCAGAACCATTAACCACTAAACCAGTGACACGCCATCCAGAACCATTAACCACTAAACCAGTGACACACCGTCCAGAACCATTAACCACTAAACCAGTGACACACCGTCCAGAACCATTAACCACTAAACCAGTGACACACCGTCCAGAACCATTAACCACTAAACCAGTGACACACCATCCAGAACCATTAACCACTAAACCAGTGACACACCGTCCAGAACCATTAACCACTAAACCAGTGACACACCGTCCAGAACCATTAACCACTAAACCAGTGACACACCATCCAGAACCATTAACCACTAAACCGTTTCCACTAGAAGTCTTTCTCAGTGTCTTCAGTGTAAATTCAATGGCAAACGTTTCCACTAGAAGTCTTTCTCAGCGTCTTCAGTGTAAATTTCGCTGTGTTTTAAGTTTAAACATTTGGAAATTTAACAGAATTTACACAGTTTATTTTTTTTCCAACACTCCTCTTATTATTATTTCTATTCATATATATTTTTATATATATTTATATAGTTCTTGACTTTGTTTTTTAAAAACAAAAAAAATCTATTTTTTTTTTTGTTTGTTTAGATAGATATGTTCTCGTTCTGAACTCCTTGGTCTGTGTTTAGTTTTCTCTTGATCAGGAGATTAATATAATAAGTGTATTGCGTGCGTGGCGTGTTCTGTGCTCTCCTGTCCTCAGCCCCGCGTTCCTGGCTCCTCTCTGCACGCCTGCGCCGTCGTGTCACTGCAGGTAGAACTCCCTGTCATCCAGACGTCTTCGTATTCCATTCCTGTTGTTTTTGCCCTGACTGTAAACTACACTGGATTTAAATAGGAGGCTTGCATTGCAACCCTGTGCTGCCCTGTGACTCCTGTGTGAGTCTCCTGGGATGAAAGGCGCCTGCCACAGTAATCAATCAGTCAGTAATAATGGTGATTCTGCAGCCCTGCCCCCTCACGCTGTCTCCCCTCTTGTTTCCTGACAGACGCTGTGACCGCTCGCGGGACGCACGTCAGCGTCAACATCCAGGCTGTGATCAGCTGTCACCACCAGCCCCCTTCTCCCCCCGCGCACAGGGGCTGCACGCACCCCCAGGAGGGGGTACCCCTGTCCCAGGAGGAGAGCTACACCAGCCTGCCCCCCTCCCAGCAGGAGATAGGCAAGGACGCATGCACGGGGTGCAGGAGCGTGGGGGGGGCAGTGCACTCTGAGAGCTGTCATAAACAGACAAGCCAGCAGGGGCAGACCAAGCACACACACAAAGTACCATTGCAGTCCACCCTGTCCTGAACAGACTGGGTTCTGTGGTTCTGTGAGCTGCTGCGTTCCTGCTCATGTTATTGTTATAGTGATGTGCCTGTACTGGGAGCAGTCACTGAGCTGGTGTAGTGATCTGGGGTTCACCGCTGGCACACACACACACACACACACACACACACACACACAGGGACTTTCATCTCGTAACTGGCGTTGCAGTGGGAGTGCTGATACTGGTCTGACTGGAGGGTGGTGGCAATCACAGGAAGAAGAGGAGAGGAGAGGAGAGGAGGGGGTTCAATAGAAGACAAGCTCCTGTATTGCTTTGCATTGTTTTGTATACATGTAAATAGAGACATATATATTTTTTTTTAATCAGCATTGAAATGATGTACATTTGTGTCTCTGTGCAGTTACTGCTTGTCAAGGCTGCGTGTGTGTTAGGATTGGTTTCAATTGCTGTTCTGTTCAGATGCTTTCTGCCTTTGTCTCGCTGTAGCAAACTGACTTGAATTGTGTCTGTGTGAAGCACTGATGGGTTAACAGCACCATCTAGCGGGAGCTTGGTGGTATTGCAACAAATAAGCGCGATTCATAGGGTCTGTCTGTAAAATAAAGACAGACCAATCCAGCGCCTCTGCTGTAAAGCTGTACTTATAAATAAATACACATAAGCGCACCTTGCATAAAACTGTCAAATAAATACAGAAATAAAGTGTTTACAAACAATGTTTATTACTTAATTAACTTCATTGTCAGTCTGTCTGTCTGTCTGGTCAGTCAGTCTGTCTGTCTGTGTCTGTCTGTCTGTCTGTCAGTCAGTCTGTCTGTGTCTGTGTATGTCTGTCTGTCTGTCTGGTAGTCAGTCTGTCTGTCTGTGTCTGTCTGTCTGTCAGTCTGTCTGTCTGTCTGTCTGTGTCTGTCTGTCTGTCTGTCTGTCTGTCTGTGTCTGTCTGTCTGTCAGTCAGTCTGTCTGTGTCTGTCTGTCAGTCAGTCAGTCAGTCTGTCTGTCTGTCTGTCTGTCTGTCAGTCTGTCTGTCTGTCTGTCTGTCTGTGTCTGTCTGTCTGTCTGTCTGTCTGTCTGTCTGTGTCTGTCTGTCAGTCAGTCTGTCTGTCTGTCAGTCAGTCAGTCTGTGTCTGTCTGTCAGTCAGTCAGTCTGTCTGTCTGTCTGTCTGTCTGTCTGTGTCTGTCTGTCTGTCAGTCTGTCTGTCTGTCTGTCTGTCTGTCTGTCAG
>CM072682.1:34064611-34112111 GCA_036884735.1 Huso huso
AGGGTCTCTGTGCAGTCAGGCAGGTCCATGCTGTGCAGTGTGTTATAGACACAGTGAAGTCCCGCTCCCTGTCTCTGTGTCTCTCTCTCCCCAGTCTCTCTCTCAGGGTCTCTGTGCAGTCAGGCAGGTCCATGCTGTGCAGTGTGTTATAGACACAGTGAAGTCCCGCTCCCTGTCTCTGTGTCTCTCTCTCCCCCAGTCTCTCTCTCAGGGTCTCTGTGCAGTCAGGCAGGTCCATGCTGTGCAGTGTGTTATAGACACAGTGAAGTCCCGCTCCCTGTCTCTGTGTCTCTCTCCCCCAGTCTCTCTCAGTGTCTCTGTGCAGTCAGGCAGGTCCATGCTGTGCAGTGTGTTATAGACACAGTGAAGTCCGCTCCCTGTCTCTGTGTCTCTCTCTCCCCAGTCTCTCTCTCAGGGTCTCTGTGCAGTCAGGCAGGTCCATGCTGTGCAGTGTGTTATAGACACAGTGAAGTCCCGCTCCCTGTCTCTGTGTCTCTCTCCCCAGTCTCTCTCTCAGGGTCTCTGTGCAGTCAGGCAGGTCCATGCTGTGCAGTGTGTTATAGACACAGTGAAGTCCCGCTCCCTGTCTCTGTGTCTCTCTCCCCCAGTCTCTCTCTCAGGGTCTCTGTGCAGTCAGGCAGGTCCATGCTGTGCAGTGTGTTATAGACACAGTGAAGTCCCGCTCCCTGTCTCTGTGTCTCTCTCCCCCAGTCTCTCTCTCAGGGTCTCTGTGCAGTCAGGCAGGTCCATGCTGTGCAGTGTGTTATAGACACAGTGAAGTCCCTGCTCCCTGTCTCTGTGTCTCTCTCCCCCAGTCTCTCTCTCAGGGTCTCTGTGCAGTCAGGCAGGTCCATGCTGTGCAGTGTGTTATAGACACAGTGAAGTCCCGCTCCCTGTCTCTGTCTCTCTCCCCAGTCTCTCTCTCAGGGTCTCTGTGCAGTCAGGCAGGTCCATGCTGTGCAGTGTGTTATAGACACAGTGAAGCCCCGCCCTGCTCCTGTCCTCTGTCTCTCTCTCTCTCCCCAGTCTCTCTCAGGGTCTCTGTGCAGTCAGGCAGGTCCATGCTGTGCAGTGTGTTATAGACACAGTGAAGTCCCGCTCCCTGTCTCTGTGTCCAGCGCTTCAGCATCATGTACTGCTGCTCACGGAGGACAGGCCCCGCCTCCAGCTCCGCCCGCTCCATCTCCTCGTCTGGCAGCGGCAGCGTGCGCACAAACTCCTTCCAGCGACGCGCGGGAACCACGTCAATGATGCAGTACAGCATGCTGCCACACCAGAGAGGGGGCGCTAGAGAGACAGGGGAGAGGCGTCAGTACAGAGAGAGACGGGGGGAGTGTCTTTTAGAGAGAGAGAGAGGGGGGGAGAGGGGAGGGGAGGGAGAGAGAGAGGGGGAGAGAGAGAGGAGGGGAGAGAGATAGGAGGGGGAGAGGGGGAGAGAGAGACACAGACAGAGAGAGAGAGAGAGGAGGGGGAGAGAGAGAGGAGGGGGAGAGAGAGAGAGACAGAGAGATAGGAGGGGGAGAGAGAGACACAGACAGAGATAGAGTGAGAGAGAGAGAGGAGGGGGAGAGGGGGAGACAGAGGGGGAGACAGAGAGAGAGAGAGGCGGGGGTTCCTGTGTTACCTGCAGTGGGAGGGGGGTGCTGGGTGCAGGGGAGGGTTCTGTGGTCGCTCTGGCTGCCAGCACAGGGGGGAACGGCATTCACACAGGCCTCACTCTCAGCGGGTCCGTCGCTGATAACCACCAGACCCTCGCAGCCCTGAGAACAGAGCGGGGTTCACATCAACAGAGCGGGGTTCACATCAACAGAGCGGGGTTCACATCAACAGAGCGGGGTTCACATCAACAGAGCGGGGCTCACATCAACAGAGCGGGCTCACATCAACAGAGCGGGCTCACATCAACAGGCGGGGTTCACATCAACAGAGCGGGGTTCACATCAACAGAGCGGGTTCACATCAACAGGCGGGGTTCACATCAACAGAGCGGGGTTCACATCAACAGACATCAACAGAGCGGGGTTCACATCAACAGCGGGGACATCAACAGAGGGGTTCACATCAACAGAGCGGGTTCACATCAACAGAGCGGGGTTCACATCAACAGAGCGGGGTTCACATCAACAGAGCGGGGTTCACATCAACAGCGGGGTTCACATCAACAGAGCGGGTTCACATCAACAGAGCGGGGTTCAGATCAACAGAGCGGGGTTCACATCAACAGAGCGGGGTTCACATCAACAGAGCGGGGTTCACATCAACAGAGCGGGGTTCACATCAACAGAGCGGGGTTCACATCAACAGAGCGGGGTTCACATCAACAGAGCGGGGTTCACATCAACAGAGCGGGGTTCACATCAACAGAGCGGGGTTCACATCAACAGAGCGGGGTTCACATCAACAGAGCGGGGTTCACATCAACAGAGCGGGGTTCACATCAACAGAGCGGGTTCACATCAACAGAGCGGGGTTCACATCAACAGCGGGGTCACATCAACAGAGCGGGTTCACATCAACAGAGCGGGGCTCACATCAACAGAGCGGGGTTCACATCAACAGAGCGGGGTTCACATCAACAGAGCGGGGTTCACATCAACAGAGCGGGGTTCACATCAACAGAGCGGGGCTCACATCAACAGAGCGGGGCTCACATCAACAGAGCGGGGTTCACATCAACAGAGCGGGTTCATCAACAGAGCGGGGTTCACATCAACAGAGCGGGTTCACATCAACAGCGGGGTTCACATCAACAGAGCGGGGTTCACATCAACAGAGCGGGGTTCACATCAACAGAGGGGGTTCACATCAACAGAGCGGGTTCACATCAACAGGCAGGCTCACATCAACAGAGCGGGCTCACATCAACAGAGCGGGGTTCACATCAACAGAGCGGGGTTCACATCAACACAGCGGGGTTCAGATCAACAGAGCGGGCTCACATCAACAGAGCGGGGCTCACATCAACAGAGCGGGGTTCACATCAACAGAGCGGGGCTCACATCAACAGAGCGGGGTTCAAATCACAGAGAGACAGGGAGGGGTGTCACTTACGGAGGAGGGGCGGGCTGGCTTGGGGTCGGCTGAATCTCCTGAGTGTGTGTGTGTGTGTGTGTGTCTCTCAGTGTGTGTGTGTGTCAGTGTGTGTGTGTGTGTGTGTGTGTGTGTGTGTGTGTCAGTGTCAGTGTGTGTGTGTGTGTCAGTCTCTGTGCTCTCCCCAGTGTCAGTCTCTGTGCTCTCCCGTGTCAGTGTCAGTCTCTGTGCTCTCCCCAGTGTCAGTCTCTCCCAGTGTCAGTCTCTCCCCAGTGTCAGTCTCTGTGCTCTCACCAGTGTCAGTGTCAGTGTGCTCTGTGTCAGTCTCTCCCAGTGTCAGTCTCTGTGCTCTCACCAGTGTCAGTGTCAGTCTCTGTGCTCTCCCAGTGTCAGTCAGTCTCAGTCCCAGTGTCAGTCCTCCCAGTGTCAGTGTCAGTCTGTGCTCTCCCAGTGTCAGTCTCTGTGCTCTCACCAGTGTCAGTCAGTCTCTGTGCTCTCCCAGTGTCAGTCTCTGTGCTCTCACCAGTGTCAGTGTCAGTCTCTGTGCTCTCCCAGTGTCAGTCTCTGTGCTCTCACCAGTGTCAGTCTCTGTGCTCTCCCCAGTGTCAGTGTCAGTCTCTGTGCTCTCCCCAGTGTCAGTCTCTGTGCTCTCCCCAGTGTCAGTGTCAGTCTCTGTGCTCTCACCAGTGTCCCCAGTGTCAGTCTCTGTGCTCTCCCGTGTCAGTGTCAGTCTCTGTGCTCTCCCCAGTGTCAGTCTCTGTGCTCTCCCAGTGTCAGTGTCAGTCTCTGTGCTCTCCCCAGTGTCAGTCTCTGTGCTCTCCCCAGTGTCAGTCTCTGTGCTCTCCAGTGTCAGTGTCAGTCTCTGTGCTCTCCCCAGTGTCAGTCTCTGTGCTCTCCCGTGTCAGTGTCAGTCTCTGTGCTCTCCCAGTGTCAGTCTCTGTGCTCTCACCAGTGTCAGTCTCTGTGCTCTCCCCAGTGTCAGTCTCTGTGCTCTCCCGTGTCAGTGTCAGTCTCTGTGCTCTCCCGTGTCAGTGTCAGTCTCTGTGCTCTCCCCAGTGTCAGTCTCTGTGCTCTCACCAGTGTCAGTCTCTGTGCTCTCACCAGTGTCAGTCTCTGTGCTCTCCCAGTGTCAGTGTCAGTCTCTGTGCTCTCCCAGTGTCAGTCTCTGTGCTCTGACCAGTGTCAGTGTCAGTCTCTGTGCTCTCCCCAGTGTCAGTCTCTGTGCTCTCACCAGTGTCAGTGTCAGTCTCTGTGCTCTCACCAGTGTCAGTGTCAGTCTCTGTGCTCTCACCAGTGTCAGTCTCTGTGCTCTCACCAGTGTCAGTGTCAGTCTCTGTGCTCTCCCCAGTGTCAGTCTCTGTGCTCTCCCCAGTGTCAGTCTCTGTGCTCTCACCAGTGTCAGTCTCTGTGCTCTCACCAGTGTCAGTGTCAGTCTGTGCCACACTGCCCTCCCAGTGTCAGTCTCTGTGCTCTCACCAGTGTCAGTGTCAGTCTCTGTGCTCTCCCCAGTGTCAGTCTCTGTGCTCTCACCAGTGTCAGTGTCAGTCTCTGTGCTCTCACCAGTGTCAGTGTCAGTCTCTGTGCTCTCACCAGTGTCAGTGTCAGTCTCTGTGCTCTCCCCAGTGTCAGTCTCTGTGCTCTCCCCAGTGTCAGTCTCTGTGCTCTCCCGTGTCAGTGTCAGTCTCTGTGCTCTCCCCAGTGTCAGTCTCTGTGCTCTCACCAGTGTCAGTGTCAGTCTCTGTGCTCTCCCCAGTGTCAGTCTCTGTGCTCTCACCAGTGTCAGTCTCTGTGCTCTCCCGTGTCAGTGTCAGTCTCTGTGCTCTCACCAGTGTCAGTCTCTGTGCTCTCCCCAGTGTCAGTCTCTGTGCTCTCACCAGTGTCAGTGTCAGTCTCTGTGCATCTCCCAGTGTCAGCTCTGCACTCTCCCAGTGTCAGTCTCTGTGCTCTCACCAGTGTCAGTGTCAGTCTCTGGATCTCTCCCCAGTGTCAGTCCTGGTGCTCTCCCAGTGTCAGTCTCTGTGTGCTCTCACCAGTGTCAGTCTCTGTGCTCTCACCAGTGTCAGAGAACATCACAGCCAGTCAGTCTCTGTGCTCCTCACCAGTGTCAGTCAGTGCTCTCACCAGTGTCAGTGTCTAGTCTCTGTGCTCTCACCAGTGTTCAGTCTGTGCCTCACCAGTGTCAGTCTCTGTGTCCTCACCAGTGTCAGTCTCTGTGCCTCACCAGTGTCAGTGTCAGTCACAGCCTCCTCACCAGCACCCAGTCTCTGTGCCTCTCCCAGTGTCAGCTCTCCACTGCCTCCTCACCAGCTGTGCAGGCCTCCTGCTCCCTCCTCCTGTGTCCTGAAGGACCCAGCTCTGCCCACGGCCTCCTCCCAGAGACAGCACCAGAGCGAGGCAGGCAACCATGTACATGAGAGGAGCCTCCTCCCTGAACCAAACGCTCCACAGCCCTTCTCCTCAAATGCACCCAGACCCGCCTCCCCACTGCCAGAAATCCACTGCCCCTCCACTGCACCTCACACACTGACACACACGGCACTGACACACACACACACTGACTCAGCACACACACACACCCCCTCACACACACACACACACACACACCCACACACACACACACACACACACACACACACACACACACACACACTGACACGGACACTGACACGCACACACACACTGACACACACACACACACACACTGACACGGACTCCTCCACGCACCCAGCACACACTGACTCCTCACACACGGGCTCACCACTGCCTGAACTAAGACTCAAGGTGCCTTACCTTTGATGGCTCCTAGTGGTCTACCACTGGGGAGCCCCAGCACCTGTCTCTGACCACTGAACACCTCCAGCACCCAGTCAGCACAGGGTCCTTCCAGCACCCAGGGGAAGCCACTCAGCATTGCACTGTGCACTGAAGCAGGTGCAACACCGAGATGCTTCCCCACGGCCAGTCAGAGCTACGAGATCTTAGTCAGTTCCCCTACCTCTCATACGGCTGACAAACCTTCTGTTCATCTTCATAGAACCCCGAGAGACAGTCTCCACACACCGTGTCATCAACACCTGAACCTACAGCAGACAGAGAGAACAGCAAGCTTACAACACAGCCTCCTCCCAGCACCCAGCTCTACCACTGACTCTAACCACTAGAGCCACACTGCCTGCCTCCCTCCCTCTCAGTCCCTCCTCAGCTCTAACCACTAGAGCCACACTGCCTCCCTCCCTCCCAGTCCCTCCTCAGCTCTACCCACTAGAGCCACACTGCCTCCCTCCCTCCCAGTCCCTCCTCAGCTCTAACCACTAGAGCCACACTGCCTCCCTCCCTCCCAGCCCCTCCTCAGTGTACCTACAGTTGCTGTTGACAGGTCTGTGCTGGCATGGTGTGCAGGGTCTGCAGAGGCTGTCTCTTGACTTGTAGTGTCCTCCTGGACAGCCACACTGCGTCCTTCTGGAGGGGGTGCAAGTCCTCACCACCACCTGCAACACTGAAGACAAGACAGCCCGTGAGCGAGCAGCCCAGAGCAGGGTCCCAACTCACACGAGCCCCCTGCTGCACCCAGGCCTGGGCTTCAGAACCCCCCTCAATGAAGTATTATTATTATTATTATTATTATTATTAATGTTGAAATGTTCAGGAGCCAGGGTTTGAACCCCAAAATGATTCCCCCACGATGGAGAATAGGTCTCCCTCCCTGCTCACCCCCCTCCTCACTCCTCCCCCCTCCCTGCTCACAGCTCTCATCACAGGAGTCACACTCCCCCCCCCTGCTCACAGCTCTCATCACAGGAGTCACCCCCCCCCCCTCCTGCTCACAGCTCTCATCACAGGAGTCACACTCCCCCCCCCCCCCCTCATCCTGCTCACATCCCTCTCATCACAGGAGTCACACTCCCTCCCCCCCCCCCTGCTCACAGCTCTCATCACAGGAGTCACCCCCCCCCTCCTGCTCACAGCTCTCATCACAGGAGTCACCCCCCCCTCCCTGCTCACAGCTCTCATCACAGGAGTCACTCCCCCCCTCCCTGCTCACAGCTCTCATCACAGGAGTCACTCCCCCCCCCTCCCTGCTCACAGCTCTCATCACAGGAGTCAGCTCTCCCCTCCCCCTCCCCTCACAGCTCTCATCACAGGAGTCCACCTCCCCCTCCTGCTCACAGCTCTCATCACAGGAGTCACACCCCCCCCCCCCCTGCTCACAGCTCTCATCACAGGAGTCACACTCCCCCCCCCTCCTGCTCACAGCTCTCATCACAGGAGTCACCCCCCCCCCCCTGCTCACAGCTCTCATCACAGGAGTCACACTCCCCCCCCTCCCTGCTCACAGCTCTCATCACCCCCCCCTCCCTGCTCACAGCTCTCATCACAGGAGTCACCCCCCCCCTCCCTGCTCACAGCTCTCATCACAGGAGTCACACTCCCCCCCCCTCCCTGCTCACAGCTCTCATCACAGGAGTCACCTCCCCCCCCCCCCCCCCTGCTCACAGCTCTCATCACAGGAGTCACCCCCCCCCTCCCTGCTCACAGCTCTCATCACAGGAGTCACACTTCTCGCAGCTCCGCATGTAGTTGCTGTGCTCCAGGAAGGTGCCCGGCTGGCACTGCCGGCAGTGATGCCGCTCATCACGGTCTGTGCATGGAGCATGTCTGTAGAAACCTGGAGCACAGAGAGAGCAACATCAATAGCAGATCAATAACACACCCCCCTGATCAATAACACCCCCACCTGATAAATAACACACACCCCCTGATAAATAACACACACACCCTCCCTGATCAATAACACACACACCCTCCCTGATCAATAACACACACACCCCGATCAATAACACACACCCCTGATCAATAACACACACCCCCTGATAAATAACACCCCCCTGATCAATAACACACACCCTCCCTGATCAATAACACACACCCTGATCACGAAAACAAATCTCAGAACAGAACAGAGAAATATTCTCTTCCACACAAAGACTGGCAGAGCTAACAAAGAGTGGGGACCCCACACCCCATCCCCTCTCACCCCCTCCCAGTACCCTCCTCCCCCTGTACCCCCCCCCCTCCCCCTCCTCTCACCAGCAGGGCAGCTGAGGCAGCACAGCCCGGAGCCCTCATCCCTGTGTCTCCCGTCTGCACACTCTCCAGCCCTCCTCCCCCTGTACCCCCCCGTCCCTCTCACCAGCAGGGCAGCTGAGGCAGCACAGCCCGGAGCCCTCATCCATGTGTCTCCCGTCTGCACACTCTCCAGCCCTCCTCCCCCTGCGATGGACCCAGGGTGCAGTGCTCGCGTTAGCCTGCAGGGGTCGTGCTGCGCTGCGGGATTCAGTGTCCGTACCCCACGCCGAGCCCAGGGTCCCCAGCAGCCACTGCGACAGGAACACAAGAAACACTCAGCTTCCTGTCAGGAGCCTCGCGCTCTCTACACTGCGCTCCGCGGAGAGCAGACGTCCAGTTCAGTAAGTTGCCCCACCTGCTGGTTCGGAGCTGGAACTGCTGAATGAGCCCTTCACTCAAACAGAGTATCTAATGTGTGTGTGTGTGTTTAAAAGCACACAGTGTGTCACACACTGGGGCTGAAGTACATACACCTGCCCAGGAGTAAACACCATCACAAACACAAGTGTGTTTACCAGCGCATCAAAAGCCTCCAAGCACCTCCACTGTTTGTTTCAAACACACTTTCCCTTGACAAAGCATAAACACCCCGCAATGCTGGGAAGATGGCTCTCACACAGAAACCTTATCATATATATATAGATATATATATATTAATACATGAACGGAAATTTTAAAAGGCACACTATCCACTGCCCCCACACCTGGGAAACCCCCGATGACATCACCGCTCAGCCCACATCACAGCACTCTGATCAGGACAGAGAGATCACACTGCGTACTCTCCTCATCTCAATTCAGATGTTTCCAAGCCTTTGATCATTTATATTAGCAACGAGAGAGAGAGAGAGAGGGGGGGGGAGAGAGAGAGAGAGAGAGAGAGAGCGAGAGATAGCGAGAGAGAGAGTGCAGGAAAGCCACTAGAAAGGGCACAGCTTCCGACCGGCGAATCAGAGTGGAGAGGTGGTCGATTTCTCCTCACAGCCTTGCTCTTGTGGTTTTAACATGTCACCAGCACCCCTCTGTGGATCTGACCTGTTATTATCCTCATGTATACTAGTGTGTGTGTGTGTGTCTGTGTGTGTCTGTCTGTGTGTGTGTGTGTGTCTCTGTGTGTGTCTGTGTGTGTCTCTGTCTGTGTGCGTGTCTCTGTGTGTGCCTGTCTGTGTCTGTCTGTCTGTCTGTGTGCCTGTCTCTGTCTGTGTGTGTGTCTGTGTGCGTGTCTCTGTGTGTGTGTCTGTCTGTCTGTGTGTGTGTGTCTGTCTCTGTGTGTGTGTCTGTGTCTGAGTGTGTGTGTGTCTGTGTGTGTGCCTGTCTCTGTGTGTGTGTCTGTGTCTGTCTGAGTGTGTGTGTGCCTGTCTCTGTGTGTGTGTCTGTGTCTGTCTGTCTGTGTGTGTGTGTGTGTGTGTGTGTGCCTGTCTGTCTGTGTGTGTGTGTGTGTGTCTGTCTGTCTGTCTGTCTGTGTGTGTGTCTGTGTGTCTGTCTCTGTGTGTGTGCTCTCTCTCTCTCTCTCTCTCTCTCTCTCTCTCTCTCTCTGTTTCACGGTTAATGTTTAACAAAGTGAAATATTAAGAGAATTTAAATTTTATTAGACACTTGGTTGTGTAAAAAAAACCAAAAAACTAAACTTAAATGACGCGGCTGTTTGTGTCCTTCCAAAAAACTTTAAGTTAAAAAGGCTTTGCCCACAACCGGCCGTATTTTCCTTTGCTTAAAACATTTTAGAAAAGATAAAGAAAAAAAACAAAAAAAGATTTTTACACAGACAGCGCCCGGCCATTAATTACACAAGAAAACAATACACCAGGACACCAGCGAGGCCAGTAACAACAGTGATGATGATAATAACACACACACTCACCAGCAGTAATAACACGCTCCAGGTTTTCATTATCGCTGTGTTTTCAGGTGCAGGGACGCGCGTTTCAGTAACACACAAGAATAACTTCCGAAAGCTTTTAAAAAAAGGGAGTTAAAAACACAACTAGCCAGAGCTGTAACCCCCCCTGACACACGCAGACGCGTTGATAGATAACTCCCTTTGAAGGCAGCGCTGTGTGTGCGCAGCAGCAGGCGAGTTTGACTTTGTTCTGAAGCGCTCGTGATCTGGGGTTGCTTGTGTGCGGTGCAGGGAGCCCCGCCCCCTTGCGCTCTGACTCGGAGGAAACGCTTCCTGGAAACCGCCTCTGCTGCACCCGAGCTGCCAGCCAGCCTCTCGACCCACTGCCTGCAACACACCAGATAAGGCACTGACCTACTTTCCAAACCACGGGCCAGGAAAACACATGGCCACCTGCACCAGACCAGACCAGACCGGACCTGCCTGTGCTTTACCAGCTTTACATGCTTCCCTATGTTTACCAGACCTCTGTGCTTTACAATATGCTACCAGACCTCTCCCTATGCTTTACCAGACCTCTCTGTGCTTTACAATGCTTACAATGCTTCCTATGCTTTACCAGACCTCTCTGTGCTTTACAACCCCCCCTTCCCTATGCTTTACCAGACCTCTCTGTGCTTTACAATGCTTCCCTATGCTTTACTAGACCTCTCTGTGCTTTACAATGCTTCCCTATGCTTTACCAGACCTCTCTGTGCTTTACAATGCTTTCCCACGCTGTATCACACGTTGCTGTGCTGTATCACTCTGCTGTGCTGTATCACACGTTGCTGTGCTGTATCACTGCTGTATCACTCTGCTGTGCTGTATCACACGTTGCTGTGCTGTATCACTCTGCTGTGCTGTTACAAGGCTGAGCAGTTGAAGGCTCCCTGCATGCTGATTTCAATCTAGTGAATCAGCAGGTTCCTATACAGCTTCCTGTGATCATACAGAGAAAGAGTTTCCGATCACACCAAACTGAGCTCCACTTTACAAGAAGCCAATCTCACCTTATCTCCCCCGAGAGTGTGCAGCAGCAACACCGCTGAGATTCTCTGTATTACTTTCTTGAGAGTGAGACTGAGTGTGATCTGAACCACAGCTCCCCCCCAGAGGAGAACGGTGTGCTGACAGGACGAGCTCTCCCCCCGAGGAGAACGGTGTGCTGACAGGACGAGCTCTCCCCCCGAGGAGAACGGTGTGCTGACAGGACGAGCTCTCCCCCCCGAGGAGAACGGTGTGCTGACAGATCCGCTTACAAGAAGAGTCGGACACATGCTTTTCATACACATACATTTATTACCCCCCCATATATAATATATATATTTATATTTATATTTATAGATACATAAATACAATTTCTTATTTCTCTTACATTACAAGAAAACAGAAAACACGACCTGCACAGCTGAGCCAGCTCCAGAAACACGACCCGCGCAGCCGAGCCAGCTCCAGAAACATCACCAAGCACCCGAGCCAGCTCCAGGAACACGACCAAAAGAGCCGAGCCAGCTCCAGGAACCGACCACCAGCGCAGCAAGCCAGCTCCAGAAACTCCCCGACGCAGCAGCGGGCCAGCTCCAGAAAGTGCGACCCCCCCCCGAGCCAGCTCCAGTACCCTCCTCCCCCCGCCGGCCGAGCCAGCTCCAGGAACACGACCCGCGCAGCCGAGCCAGCTCCAGAAACACGACCCGCGCAGCCGAGCCAGCTCCAGAAACACCTCCCCCCTCGACCCCAGCTCCCCCTCTCTCACCAGAACGAGCTGAGCCCCCTCCAGGAACACGGTGTGTCTCCCACAAGAAGAGTCGACACCAGCTCCAGGAACACGACATTTATTACCCCCCCAGCTCTCAAATGCGATATAGCGCGGCCAGCGCCATTTCCAGAACATCGCACCAGCTTAGTCCTCCCAGCTCCAGAAACAGACCTCGGCCAGCCGAGTTCCTCCTCCAGACCAGCTCTCCACAAGAGCCCGAAGCTCCAGAAACACAAACCAGCTTCAGGTCAGGCCAGCTCCAGGAACACGACTCGCAAGGCAGTTGAGCCAGCTCCAGAAAGGTGCCCTGCTGCCCAGTCGGGCCAGCTCCAGAAACAAAGCCCAGAAACGCGAGGCCAGCTCCAGGAACTGACCAGCGGGCCAGCTCAGGAACACGAACAACACAAGCCCGAGCCAGCTCAGAAACCACGACGGCGCCAGCCGAAGCCAGCTCTGAGAAACCACGCACCCGCAAGCAGCCGAGCCAGCTCCAGAAACACGACCCACTGGAACCCATTCAAACGGAGAGAGCGGGACTGGGGACGGCTAACGAGCTGAAACCAGTGATTGTCACAATGCAATGGATTGTTACAGTAGGTATCGCACGCACGCACACACACACACACACGCACGCCGCACACACGCACACACTTCTATGACTGACTTCTCTGCATGTGTCCGGTGTTGATAATGCAGTTTGCTGGTGGGTCAGTGTGGTGCCTCACAGTGTGTCACTATCCTTTACTTTATCACACACACTTCAAGACAGGAACTTCATGCCACTTCACAGGCCCTTGCCATGACTCCCAGTGTGTGTGTGCCGCTGACCCTCCTGTACAGAACCAGTGTGTGTGTGCGCTGACCCTCCTGTACAGAACCAGTCTGTGTGTGCCGCTGACCCTCCTGTACAGAACCGGTGTGTGTGTGCCGCTGACCCTCCTGTACAGAACCAGTGTGTGTGTGCCGCTGACCCTCCTGTACAGAACCAGTGTGTGTGTGCCGCTGACCCTCCTGTACAGAACCAGTGTGTGTGTGCCGCTGACCCTCCTGTCCAGTCAGTGTGTGTGTGCCGCTGACCCTCCTGTACAGAACCAGTGTGTGTGTGCGCTGACCCTCCTGTACAGAACCAGTCTGTGTGTGCCGCTGACCCTCCTGTACAGAACCAGTGTGTGTGCCGCTGACCCTCCTGTACAGAACCAGTGTGTGTGTGCCGCTGACCCTCCTGTACAGAACCAGTGTGTGTGTGCGCTGACCCTCCTGTCCAGCCAGTGTGTGTGTGCCGCTGACCCTCCTGTACAGAACCAGTGTGTGTGTGCCGCTGACCCTCCTGTACAGAACCAGTGTGTGTGCCGCTGACCCTCCTGTCCAGTCAGTGTGTGTGCCGCTGACCCTCCTGTACAGAAACAGTGAGTGTGTGCGCGCTGACCTCCTGTCCAGCCAGTGTGTGTGTGTGCTGCTGACCTCCTGTCCAGAACCAGTGTGTGTGCCGCTGACCCTCCTGTCCAGAACCAGTGTGTGTGTGCGCTGACCCTCCTGTCCAGCCAGTGTGTGTGTGCGCTGACCCTCCTGTCCAGCCAGTGTGTGTGTGCGCTGACCCTCCTGTCCAGTCAGTGTGAAAGGACCCTCCTGTACAGAACCAGTGTGTGTGTGCGCTGACCCTCCTGTCCAGCCAGTGTGTGTGTGCGCTGACCCTCCTGTCCAGCCAGTGTGTGTGCGCTGACCCTCTTGTCCAGCCAGTGTGTGTGTGCGCTGACCCTCCTGTCCAGAAGTAAAAGTGTGTGTGTGCCAGGCTGACCTCCTGTCCAGCCAGTGTGTGTGCGCTGACCCTCCTGTCCAGAACCAGTGTGTGTGTGCTGACCCTCCTGTCCAGCCAGTGTGTGTGTGCGCTGACCCTCCTGTCCAGAACCAGTGTGTGTGTGCGCTGACCCTCCTGTCCAGAACCAGTGTGTGTGTGCCGCTGACCCTCCTGTCCAGAACCAGTGTGTGTGTGCCGCTGACCCTCCTGTCCAGAACCAGTCTGTGTGTGCTGACCCTCCTGTACAGAACCAGTGTGTGTGTGCGCTGACCCTCCTGTCCAGAACCAGTGTGTGTGCGCTGACCCTCCTGTCCAGAACCAGTGAGTGTGTGCCGCTGACCCTCCTGTACAGAACCAGTGTGTGTGTGCCGCTGACCCTCCTGTACAGAACCAGTGAGTGTGTGCCGCTGACCCTCCTGTCCAGCCAGTCTGTGTGTGCGCTGACCCTCCTGTCCAGTCAGTGCTCCCCTGACCTGACCCCCTGTACAGAACCAGTGTGTGTGTGCGCTGACCCTCCTGTCCAGCCAGTGTGTGTGTGCCGCTGACCCTCCTGTCCAGCCAGTCTGTGTGTGCGCTGACCCTCCTGTCCAGCCAGTGTCTGTGGCTGACCCTCCTGTCCAGGGTCCTGTGTGAGGTTGTCCTGACCCTCCTGTCCAGCCAGTGTACATTAATAAATAAACCCTCCTGTCCAGTCAGTTGGGAAGTCCCTCCCCTCCTGTCCAGCCAGATGAATACTGTGTGCTTTGTGCCCTCCTGTCCAGGGAGTGTGTGCCCCGGACGCTCTGTTCCCTCCTGTCCTGTCTGCTTTGTGAAAGGTCTCATTGTCTTGAGAGAGCCACACAGCTCCCGGACGTTCTGTTCTGTTCCTGTCCTGTCTGCTTGTGTGAAAGGTCTCACCCTCCTGTCCATCCAGTGTGTGTGCTCCGCTGACCCTCCTGTTCAGAACCATCCTGTCTGCTTTGTGAAAGGTCTCATTCCTGTCCAGCCAGTGTGTGCGTTCTGCTGACCCTCCTGTCCAGTCTGTCTGCTTTGAAAGGTCTCATTGTCCCTCCTGTCCACACAGCCTGCCGGACGGGTTCAGTAGTTGAGCAATCCTGTTTATAAGCTTAAAAGGTCTCATTAATGGGAGAAATAAACAAACCCCTTCTCCTAGATTGGGAAGTCCCTCCATTGTGAGAGCCACAGATGAATACTGAGCCTGTCTGCTTTGTGAAAGGTCTCATTGTCCTGGGAGAGATCCACACAGCTCCCGGGACGTTCTGTTCTGCTCTCATCCTGTCTGCTTTGTGAAAGGTCTCATTGTCCTGGGAGAGATCCACACAGCTCCCGGGACGTTCTGTTCTGTTGTAATCCTGTCTGCTTTGTGAAAGGTCTCATTGTCCTGGGAGAGATCCACACAGCTCCCGGGACGTTCTGTTCTGCTCTCATCCTGTCTGCTCTGCTTCTCTTTCTCAGGCCCGTGGTCTCACATGATGTCCACGAAGAACTCACAGGGGTTTCCCATGGCTCTCTGGAAGGACTGACGGCTGGAGGTGAGCTCGGGGGGGACGGAGCCCAGCTCTCGCACGGGGGGGGCCCCCGGGGGCCCGCTGCTCAGCACAAGCTTGGGTGAGAGCTTGGCCAGGCTGTAAGGGGGGGGCAGGCCTGGGGGACCGTGGGAGGAGGCGTGGCTGCGCTCACTGTGGTGGGAGGGGCGTGGCTGTGGTGGGAGTATGTCCTATGGCTGCTGAGTGTGTAGGAGGCGTGGCTGTGCTGGGAAGGGGCGTGGCTCCCTGCACTGTGCTGGGAAGGGGCGTGGCTCCGGTGGCTGTGCTGGCTCCGCCTCCCGCTGCGAGACCCCGGCTCTGATTCACTGCCACCGCTGCCTGTCAGCTTGCGCTCTGTCTCTTTGCTCCGCCTCCCTTTCCCTCCGCTCTGATTGGAGCCACTGCTTCTACTGCCTGAGAGGAGAGAGACAGAGAGACAGAGAGAGAGAGAGACAGAGAGACTGCCTGAGAGGAGAGAGACAGAGAGACAGAGAGAGACAGAGAGAGAGAGAGAGACAGAGAGAGAGAGAGAGAGAGAGAGAGAGAGAGACAGAGAGAGAGAGAGAGAGAGAGAGAGAGACAGACAGACAGAGAGAGAGAGAGAGAGAGAGAGAGAGACACAGAGAGAGGGGAAGTTCAGTTTAATATCAATCCTGGAACGGGTGATAACAGTGCAAACCAACATTCTCAAGACAGCAAATTAAAATAATACAAAATAACACGAACAACATGAGCAGCACAACACAAACCCAGAGCAGGAAAAGCAGCAGAGCAAACGACAAAATCAAATGAAATGAGACTGAACACATTTACAAAGAGAAACAGACCCAGAACACTGCCACCACACCCGAGCAGAACCAGAGCTGGACTCAGAACTGCACCAGGACCGGACCGGGAATTCAATATGAACACGCTCCCCCCCCCCCCTCTACAGCGCTATTCCATCACGCCCACCCCCTCCTCTACAGCTTATTCCATCATAAATCCACACCCAAGGCTCTACAGCGCTATTCCATCACGCTCCACACCCCCCGCTCAGTCTGCTGAAATTCCATCACGATCCCACAGCCCCTGCTCTTCAGCGCTATTCCATCACGCCTCCACCCCCCCTGTCCAGGGCTATTCCATCACAGCCCACCCCCCCTCCTCTACATCCTGTCTGCTATTCCATCATGTCCCCACCCCCCGCTCTACAGCGCTATTCCATCATGCCCCACCCCCCGCTCTACAGCTATTCCATCACGCTCCATCCTGTCTGCTTTGTGAAAGGTCCCCTGGGAGAGATGCCTCGGACGCTCTGTTCTGTTGTAATCCTGTCTGCTCAAATTCCATCATTGTCCTGGGACAGATCCCCACAGCTCCAGGGCTTATTCCATCACGCTCCATCCCCCCTCCTCTACAGGTCTCATTTCCATCATGATCCACACCCCTCTCGGGCTATTCCATCACGCTCCACATCCCCCTGCTCTGAAAGGCTCTATTCTGGGAGATCCCACACCCCCTCCTGACGGGGGCTATTCTGTTCCATCATCTCCACCCCCTGCTCTGAAAGGCTATTCCATCACGCCCACACCCCCTTCTGTTCAGCTATTCTGTCTGGGGCCACACCCCTCCTTGTCCTGGGCTATTCCACAGCCCCAAACCCCCTGCTCTGCAGCTATTCCATCTTTGTCCCCCCCCATTGTCCTCTACAGCGCTATTCCATCACGGGACGTTCCCCCTGTAATCTGTCTGCTATTCCATCATTGTCCTCCCCCCCCTGCTCTGGGGCTATTCCATCTGTTGCCCACACCCCCTGCTCTACAGTCTCATTCCATCACGCTCCACCCCCTGCTCTCACAGCGCTATTCCATCACGCCCACCCCCCTGCTCTGATTCGCTATTCCATCACGCCCACCCCCCCTGCTGCACAGGTCTCATTCCATCACGCCCCACCCCCTCCTCTACAGTGCTATTCCATCACGCCCATCCCCCCTGCTCTACAGCCTATTCCATCACGCCCCACCCCCCCAGAGGAGGCGTTCTATTCTGCTCAAATCCACACCCCCCTCCCTACATTGCTATTCCATCACGCCCACACCCCCTGCTCTACTGTCTGCTTTATTCCATCACGCCCACCCCCCTCCTCTACAGCGCTATTCCATCACGCCCACACCCCCTCCTCTACAGCGCTATTTCCATCACGCCCACACCCCCTGCTTGAACTGGGCTATTCCATCACGCCCACACCCCCCTGCTCTACAGCGCTATTCCATCACGCCCACACTCCCCTGCTCTACAGGGCTATTCCATCACGCCCACACCCCTCCCACAGCTATTCCATCTCCACCCCCCCTGCTCTGAACAGGGCTCATTCCATCACGCTCCACCCCCCTGCTCTACAGGGCTGTTCCATGTTGTCCATCCCCCCTGCTCTACAGCGCTCATTCCATCACGCTCCCACCCCCCTGCTCTACAGCGCTATTCCATCACGCCCACCCCCCTCCTCTACGGCGCTATTCCATCACGCCCATCCACCCCCTCCTCTACAGTCGCATTATTCCATCACGATCCACCCCCTCCTCTACAGCGCTATTCCTGTCTGCCCCACCCCCCTCCTGTCCAGGCTATTCCATCACGCTCCACCCCCCTCCTCTACAGTCTGCTATTCCATCACGCCCACCCCCCTCCTCACACAGCGCTATTCCATTCTGCGTCCACCCCCCTGCTCTACAGGCTCATTCCATCACGCCCACACCCCCTCCTCTACAGCGCTATTCCATCACGCCCACCCCCCTGCTCTACATTGTCCTGGGGCTATTCCATCACGCAGCCCCCTCCTCTACAGCGCTATTCCATCACGCCCACACCCCCCTCCTCTACAGCGCTATTCCATCCGCTCCACACCCCCTCCTCTA
This sequence comes from Huso huso, assembly GCA_036884735.1. Lineage (NCBI taxonomy): Eukaryota > Metazoa > Chordata > Actinopteri > Acipenseriformes > Acipenseridae > Huso > Huso huso. The sequence continues at coordinate 34,082,625 of CM072682.1, forward strand.
GCGCTATTCCATCACGCCCACACCCCTCCTCTACAGCGCTATTCCATCACGCCCACCCCCCTCTACAGCGCTATTCCATCACGCTCCACACCCCCTCCTCTACAGCGCTATTCCATCACGCTCCACACCCCCTGCTCTACAGGGCTATTCCATCACGCCCACACCCCCTCCTCTACAGCGCTATTCCATCACGCCCACACCCCCCTGCTACAGGGTTATTCCATCACGCCCACCCCCCCTCCTCTACAGGGCTATTCCATCACGCCCACACCCCCTGCTCTACAGCTATTCCATCACGCCCCACCCCCCTCCTCTACAGTGCTATTCCATCACGCTCCACACCCCTGCTCTACAGCGCTATTCCATCACGCCCACACCCCCCTGCCTACAGCGCTATTCCATCACGCTCCCCCCCCCCCGCTCTACAGTGCTATTCCATCACGCTCCACCCCCTGCTCTACAGCGCTATTCCATCACGCTCCACACCCCCCCTGCTCTATAGTGCTATTCCATCACGCTCCACCCCCTCCTCTACAGTGCTATTCCATCATTCTCACCCCCTGCTCTACAGCGCTATTCCATCACGCCCACCCCCCTCCTCTACAGCGCTATTCCATCACGCGACCAACCCCCCTGCTCTACAGTGCTATTCCATCACGCTCCCACTGCCACCTCCTCTACAGCGCTATTCCATCACGCTCCACACCCCCTGCTCTATAGCGCTATTCCATCACGCTCCACCCCCCTGCTCTACAGCGCTATTCCATCACGCTCCACACCCCCCTCCTCTACAGCGCTATTCCATCACGCCCACACCCCTCCTCTACAGCTATTCCATCACGCCCACCCCCCTGCTCTACAGTGCTATTCCATCACGCCCACACCCCCTGCTCTACAGTGCTATTCCATCACGCTCCACACCCCCTGCTCTACAGCGCTATTCCATCACGCTCCCACCCCCCCTGCTCTACAGTGCTATTCCATCACGCTCCACCCCCCTCCTCTACAGCGCTATTCCATCACGCTCCACACCCCTCCTCTACAGCGCTATTCCATCACGCTCCACACCCCCTGCTCTACAGCTATTCCATCACGCCCACACCCCCTGCTCTACAGCGCTATTCCATCACGCCTCCACCCCCTCCTCTACAGTGCTATTCCATCACGCCCCCCCCCTCCTCTACAGCGCTATTCCATCACGCTCCACACCCCCCCCTCCTCTACAGCGCTATTCCATCACGCTCCACACCCCCCTGCTCTACAGTGCTATTCCATCACGCTCCACACCCCCTGCTCTACAGTGCTATTCCATCACGCTCCACACCCCCCTGCTCTACAGTGCTATTCCATCACGCTCCACACCCCTCCTCTACAGCGCTTTCCATCACGCCCACACCCCCTGCTCTACAGTGCTATTCCATCACGCCCACACCCCCCTCCTCTACAGGGCTATTCCATCACGCCCCACCCCCTCCTCTACAGCGCTATTCCATCACGCTCCACCCCCTGCTCTACAGTGCTATTCCATCACGCTCCACACCCCCTCCTCTACAGCGCTATTCCATCACGCTCCACACCCCCCTGCTCTACAGCGCTATTCCATCACGCTCCACCCCCTCCTCTACAGTGCTATTCCATCACGCTCCCCACCCCCCCCTGCTCTACAGGGCTATTCCATCACGCCCACACCCCCCTCCTCTACAGCTATTCCATCACGCCCTCCACCCCCTGCTCTACAAGCTATTCCATCACGCCCACACCCCTCCTCTACAGCGCTATTCCATCATCCCCACCCCCCCTGCTCTACAGCGCTATTCCATCACGCCCCACCCCCCTGCTCTACAGCGCTATTCCATCACGCTCCACCCCCTCCTCTACAGTGCTATTCCATCACGCTCCACACCCCCCCTCCTCTACAGTGCTATTCCATCACGCTCCACACCCCCCCTGAAAGCTATTCCATCACGCTCCACCCCCTGCTGGGAATCTATTCCATCGCTCCACCCCCCTGCTCTCTATGCTATTCCATCACGCTGGTTAGTATTAGGGGCTCTAGGGCTATTCCATCATGCTCCACACCCCCCTCCTCTACAGTGGTTCCATCACGCTCCACCCCCTGCTCTACAGTGCTATTCCATCACGCTCCACACCCCCTGCTCTGGTATTCCATCACGCTCCACCCCCCTGCTCTACAGGCTATTCCATCACGCTCCACACCCCCCCTCCTCTACAGCTATTCCATCACGCTCCCACCCCCCTGCTCTACAGGGCTATTCCATCACGCTCCACACCCCCCTGCTCTACAGCGCTATTCCATCACGCTCCACCCCCCCTGCTCTACAGCTATTCCATCACGCCCACCCCCCTGCTCTACAGCTATTCCATCACGCTCCCACACCCCCTTCTCTACAGTGCTATTCCATCACGCTCCACCCCCCTTCTACAAGGCTATTCCATCACGCTCCACACCCCCTCCTGAAGGCTGTTCCATCACGCCCCACCCCCTGCTCTGAGGGCTATTCCAGCTCCAGGGGTTCTCTACAGTGGCTCATTCCATGGGCCCACCCCTCCTGAAGGGGCTATTGGTCAGGCTCCACACACCCCCCTGGGGAACAGTGCTATTCCATCACGCTCCACACCCCCCCCTCTCTGGGGCTATTCCATCCGCTCCCACCCCCTGCTCTACAGTACCTATTCCAGCACGCTCATGCCCCTCCTCTTAAAGCGCTAGTTCCATCACGCTCCACACCCCCCTCCTCTACAGTGCTATTCCATCACGTTCCCACCCCAGCTCTGCCCCTATTCCATCAGCTCCAGGGCCCCCTGCTCTACAGTGCTATTCCATCATGCTCCACCCCCCCTCCTCTACAGGGCTCTTCCATGTTCTCACACCCCCTCCTCTACAGTGCTATTCCATCACGCTCCACCCCCTCCTCTGGCTATTCCATCACGCTCCACACCCCCTGCTCTACAGCTATTCCATCACGCCCCACCCCCTCCTCTACAGGGTATTCCATCACGCCCACCCCCTCCAGCCTACAGGGGTTCCATCACTCCCACACCCCCCCCTCTGCCCTGTTCCATCACGCTCACCCCCTCCTCTGGAGCGCTATTCCATCACGCTCCTGTTCCTCTACAGTGCTATTCCATCAGCGCTCCACACCCCCCCTGCTCAGGGGTATTCCATCACGCTCCTGCCCCCTTCTAAGCTCAGGCTATTCTGGGACGCAGTCCACCCCCCCTCTACAGGGCTATTCCATCACGCTCCACCCCCCTGCTCTACAGTGCTATTCCATCACGCTCCACCCCCCTCCTCTACAGCTCAGAGTTCCATCACGCCCACACCCCCCTCCTCTACAGTGCTATTCCATCACGCTCCACCCCCTGCTCTACAGTGCTATTCCATCACGCTCCACACCCCCTCCTCTACAGAGCTATTCCATCACGCTCCACACCCCTGCTCTACAGTGCTATTCCTGGGAGCTCCACACCCCCCTGCTCTACCTGTTCCATCACGCTCCACCCCCCTGTTCTAGCGCAGGGGAGCATGGCTGTGCCTGTGCTTGGTCCCGGCAGCACGCTGGTGCAGTGTCAGTGCCAGCACTGCGGCGGGTGACCCCGGCAATGCCACACACAGTTCATGCGGTGAGGGAGCGCGGGCAGGCTTACCAATCCCCCAGAGTCCTCTGCTTCACTCCTCCTTCAGTCTAACGCTTGCTCAGCAGAAAACAACAAGGAACAACAGTTACCTGGAGCAGCCTCCTCCCCAGCACCCCTCAGCTCGGGCTCTGGATGGCAGCCTGCCCCGTGTCTAAGCTCAGGAGCACCTGGGGCAGGGACCATTAAGGGGCTGTGGTTAGGGTGGAGCAGTTCTAAAGGGGTTCTGGTCTCATGGAGGGGTTCTGAAGGGGTGTGGTCAGTATGAGGAGGTTCTGAAGCAGTGTGCCCTGTTGAGGGGTTCTCAGAGTTACCTGTGTGGTCAGTATGACAGGGGGTTCTGAAGGGGTGTGGTCAGTATGAGGGGGTTCTGAAGGGGTGTGGTCAGTATCAGGGGGTTCTGAAGGGGTGTGGTCAGTATGACAGGGGGGTTCTGAGTTACCTGGAGCAGCAGGGGTTCTGAAGGGTGTGGTCAGTGTTTGGGGTTCTGACAGGGGAGTTCTGAAGCCTGCCCCTGTTCTCAGCTCAGGGGTTACCTGGAGCTGCCTGCCCCTGTTTCTCAGCTCAGAGTTACCTGGAGCAGCCTGCCCCTGTTCCACTCAGCTCAGAGTTACCTGGAGCAGCCTGCCCCTGTTCTAAGCTCAGAGTTACCTGGAGCAGCCTGCCCCTGTTCTAAGCTCAGAGTTACCTGGAGCAGCCTGCCCCTGTTCTAAGCTCAGAGTTACCTGGAGCAGTCTGCCCCTGTTCTAAGCTCAGAGTTACCTGGAGCAGCCTGCCCCTGTTCTAAGCTCAGAGTTACCTGGAGCAGCCTGCCCTGTCCCTGTTCTAAGCTCAGAGTTACCTGGAGCAGCCTGCCCCTGTTCTAAGCTCAGAGTTACCTGGAGCAGCCTGCCCCTGTTCTAAGCTCAGAGTTACCTGGAGCAGTCTGCCCCTGTTCTAAGCTCAGCAAGAGAAAATAAACATAAAGCAACGAGAAACAGCAAACAAGAAAGAGCAAGCATGGCTGCAAGTAATGAGATACAAAACACGAGCCGCAAACCCACACACACACACACACACACACACACACAAACAGACACACACAAACAAACACACACAGCGATGAGATACACCACACACACACACACAAGCGATGAGATACACCACACACACCCGCACACACACACACACACACACACACACACAGCGATGAGATACACCACACACACAGTCTGCCCTGTTCACACACGATGAGATACACCACACACACACACAGCGATGAGATACACCACACACACACAGATACACACACACACACAGCGATGAGATACACACACACACACACACAGCGATGAGATACACCACACACACACACGATGAGATACACCACACACACACACACACACACACACACAGCGATGAGATACCACACACACACACAGCGATGAGATACACACACACACACACACACACACTGATGAGATACACACACACACACACAGAGAGATACACCACACACACACACACACACACACACACACATGACACCACACACACACACAGCGATGGAGCTACACCACACACACACACAGGGGATGAGATACAGGGGGGTAGGGCTGCCCCACAGGCCACCGATGAGATACACCCACACAGGGGGCAGAGATACCTGCACACAGGCCCGATGAGCCCCCACACACACAGGCCATGAGATACAGGACACACACACCAGGGGATGAGATACACAAACACACACTAGAACACACACAGATGCATCTCACACCTGCCCACACACACAAGCTCAGATACACCACACACTGGAACATCCTCACAGATACATCTAGAACACGTGAACATCCTCACACACACATCTAGAACCACACCACACACAACATCCTACACACACACACACACACACATCTAGAACACGTGGAACATCCACACACACACATCAGAATACGGAACATCCACACACACACAGAACACGTGGAACATCCTCACACTACATCTAGAACACATGGAACATCCTCACACTACATCTAGAACACAGAACATCCTCACACTACATCTAGAACACGTGGAACATCCTCACACTACATCTAGAACACATGGAACACACACACACACACCTACACACACACATGACACACTGCGACACACACACACACACACATCTATTGAGACATCACCACACACACTAGAAGGGTGGGATGAGATACACACACACACCACACACTTGGAACATGAATCACACACATCTAGAGAACACCACACACACACACACACATGATGACCACACCACACACACACCACAGCGGAGATCCACACACACACACACACTGATGGAACATCCACACACACGATACACATTACACACACAGGATGACACACACAATGATATTACATTGATGAGGGATGATACTAGACACAGTCACCACACACACTTACCCAGCTGGATGAGAACAATGATATTATTGGATGAGGATGACACACATGAGAATGACAGATCTTGTTGGATGAATGACATTATTATTGATGAGGATGACAGTGAACACACACACACATGATATTATTATTGAGATCTAACATGACACCAGTGATATCTTGATGGATACAGTGAACACATTATGATATTATTCTGAGAGGACCACAGTGATCTTGATGAGTACACACATAGAATATTGATACACCACATGACTGATGACACACAGTGTGAATACATATTATTACACACATCTAGGATGACAGTGATCTTGTTGGTAATGATATTAGATATTGATGGGATACACAGTGATCTAGAGCAAGTAATATCACATTACACCATTGACAGAACACATGGTGATCACACACACACAATGATATTACATTGATGAGGATGACACCACATCTTGTTGGTAACACATTATTATTGACGGATGACATGATCTTATTGGTAATGATATTATTATTGATGAGGATGACAGTGATCTAGTTACAATGATCCACACATTGATGAGGATGACAGTGATCACATTGATGAATGACCACACATTGATGAGGATACACCACACACACACACAGCGATACACAATGATACACACACACACACACACACACAGTGATGAGATACACACACACAGATGAGGACACACTTGATCTTGTTGATAATGATATTATTATTGATGAGGATGACAGTGATCTTGTTGGTAATGATATTATTATTGATGAGGGGACATTATTATTGATGAGGATGACATCCATCTTGTTGGTAATGATATTATTATTGATGAGGATGACAGTGATCTTGTGGGTAATGATATTATTATTGATGAGGATGACATGACACAATGATATTACACATGAGGATGACACATCTTGTTGATGAGATTGGCCATTATTGATGAGGACGACAGTGATCTTGTTGGTAATGATATTATTATTGATGAGATGACACAGTGATCTTGTTGGTAATGATATTACCATTGATGACACATGACAGTGATCTTCACACACACACACACATTGATGAGGATGACAGTCACACACATGATATTATTATTGATGAGGATACACCACACACACACACTGGTAATGATACACCACATTGATGAGGATGACACACACACACACATGACACACACTTGCTGATGATATTATTATTGATGAGGACAGTGATCTTGTTGATAATGATATTATTATTGATGAGGATGACAGTGATGTTGATATGATATTATTATTGATGAGGATGACACACATCTTGTTGGTAATGATATGCCATTGATGAGGATTGACAGTGATCTTGCGATATTAATGTACACATACAGTGAGATTGTTGAGACACACATTATTATTGATGCACAATATTATTAGATTGATGAGGATGACAGTGACACATCTTGTTGGTAATGATATTATTATGGGATGACACATCTTGTTGAAGTGGATTGATGAGGACCACACATCTTGTTGGTAATGATATTATTATTGATGAGGATGACAGTGATCTTGTTGATAATGATATTATGAGGATGACAGTGATCTTGTTGGTAATGATATTATTATTGATCTGACACACTTGTTGATATATATGATTATTGATTTGACAGTGATCTTGTTGGTAATGATATTATTATTGATAGGATCTTGTTGGTAAGATATTATTACAGTGATCTTGATCTTGGTAATGATATTATTATTGATGAGGATGACAGTGATCTTGTTGGTGATATTGATATTATTATTGATGAGGATGACAGTGATCTTGTTGGTAATGATATTATTATTGATGAGGATGACAGTGATCTTGTTGGTAATGATATTATTATTGATGAGGAGGCAGTGATCTTGTTGACAATGATATCTATTGTTGGTAATGATCTTGTTGGTAATTATTGAGATTGATGAGAGTGACCTTGTTGGTAATGATATTATTATTGATGAGGATGACAGTGATCTTGTTGGTAGAATATTATTATTATTGATTAGGATAGACAGTGATCTTGTACATAATGATATTATTATTGATGAGGATGACAGTGAACTTGTTGAATGATATTATTATTGATGAGGATGACAGTGATCTTGTTGGTAATGATATTATTGTTGATGATGATATTGTTATTGATGATTGATGGAACAGTGATCTTGTTGGTAATGATATTATTGATGAGGATGAGGATGACAGTGATGAGGATGACAGTGATGGAAATGATATTATTATTATTGATGATGACAGTGATCTTGTTGGTAATGATATTATTATTGATGAGGATGACAGTGATCTTGTTGGTAATGATATTATTATTGATGAGGATGACAGTGATCTTGTTGGTAATGATATTATTATTGATGAGGATGACAGTGATCTTGTTGGTAATGATATTATTATTGATGAGGATGACAGTGATCTTGTTGATAATGATATTATTATTGATGAGGATGACAGTGATCTTGTTGGTAATGATATTATTATTGATGAGGATGACAGTGATCTTGTTGGTAATGATATTATTATTGATGAGGATGACAGTGATCTTGTTGGTAATGATATTATTATTGATGAGGATGACAGTGATCTTGTTGGTAATGATATTATTATTGATGAGGATGACAGTGATCTTGTTGGTAATGATATTATTATTGATGAGGATGACAGTGATCTTGTTGGTAATGATATTATTATTGATGAGGATGACAGTGATCTTGTTGGTAATGATATTATTATTGATGAGTGATGACAGTGATCTTATTTGGATAATGATATTATTATTGATGAGGATGACAGTGATCTTGTTGATAATGATATTATTATTGATGAGGATGACAGTGATCTTGTTGGTAATGATATTATTATTGATGAGGATGACAGTGATCTTGTTGGTAATGATATTATTATTGATGAGGATGACAGTGATCTTGTTGGTAATGATATTATTATTGATGAGGATGACAGTGATCTTGTTGGTAATGATATTATTATTGATGAGGATGACAGTGATCTTGTTGGTAATGATATTATTATTGATGAGGATGACAGTGATCTTGTTGGTAATGATATTATTATTGATGAGGATGACAGTGATCTTGTTGGTAATGATATTATTATTGATGAGGATGACAGTGATCTTGTTGGTAATGATATTATTATTGATGAGGATGACAGTGATCTTGTTGGTAATGATATTATTATTGATGAGGATGACAGTGATCTTGTTGGTAATGATATTATTATTGATGAGGATGACAGTGATCTTGTTGGTAATGATATTATTATTGATGAGGATGACAGTGATCTTGTTGGTAATGATATATTATTATTGATGAGGATGACAGTGATCTTGTTGGTAATGATATTATTATTGATGAGGATGACAGTGATCTTGTTGATAATGATATTATTATTGATGAGGATGACAGTGATCTTGTTGGTAATGATATTATTATGATGAGGATGACAGTGATCTTGTTGGTAATGATATTATTATTGATGAGGATGACAGTGATCTTGTTGGTAATGATATTATTATTGATGAGGATGACAGTGATCTTGTTGATAATGATATTATTATTGATGAGGATGACAGTGATCTTGTTGGTAATGATATTATTATTGATGAGGATGACAGTGATCTTGTTGGTAATGATATTATTATTGATGAGGATGACAGTGATCTTGTTGTAATGATATTATTATTGATGAGGATGACAGTGATCTTGTTGGTAATGATATTATTATTGATGAGGATGACAGTGATCTTGTTGGTAATGATATTATTATTGATGAGGATGTGATATTATTATTGATGAGGATGACAGTGATCTTGTTGGTAATGATATTATTATTGATGAGGATGACAGTGATCTTGTTGGTAATGATATTATTATTGATGAGGATGACAGTGATCTTGTTGGTAATGATATTATTATTGATGAGGATGACAGTGATCTTGTTGGTAATGATATTATTATTGATGAGGATGACAGTGATCTTGTTGGTAATGATATTATTATTGATGAGGATGACAGTGATCTTGTTGGTAATGATATTATTATTGATGAGGATGACAGTGATCTTGTTGATAATGATATTATTATTGATGAGGATGACAGTGATCTTGTTGGTAATGATATTATTATTGATGGGGGATGATCTTGTTGGTAATGATATTATTATTGATGAGGATCTTGTTGGTAATGATATTATTATTGATGAGGATGACAGTGATCTTGTTGGTAATGATATTATTATTGATGAGGATGACAGTGATCTTGTTGGTAATGATATTATTATTGATGAGGATGACAGTGATCTTGTTGGTAATGATATTATTATTGATGAGGATGACAGTGATCTTGTTGATAATGATATTATTATTGATGAGGATGACAGTGATCTTGTTGGTAATGATATTATTATTGATGAGGATGACAGTGATCTTGTTGGTAATGATATTATTATTGATGAGGATGACAGTGATCTTGTTGATAATGATATTATTATTGATGAGGATGACAGTGATCTTGTTGGTAATGATATTATTATTGATGAGGATGACAGTGATCTTGTTGGTAATGATATTATTATTGATGAGGATGACAGTGATCTTGTTGGTAATGATATTATTATTGATGAGGATGACAGTGATCTTGTTGGTAATGATATTATTATTGATGAGGATGACAGTGATCTTGTTGACAGTAATCTTGTGGTATTATTATTGATGAGGATGACAGTGATCTTGTTGGTAATGATATTATTATTGATGAGGATGACAGTGATCTTGTTGGTAATGATATTATTATTGATGAGGATGACAGTGATCTTGTTGGTAATGATATTATTATTGATGGGGATGACAGTGATCTTGTTGATAATGATATTATTATTGATGAGGATGACAGTGATCTTGTTGGTAATGATATTATTATTGATGAGGATGACAGTGATCTTGTTGGTAATGATATTATTATTGATGAGGATGACAGTGATCTTGTTGGTAATGATATTATTATTGATGAGGATGACAGTGATCTTGTTGGTAATGATATTATTATTGATGAGGATGACAGTGATCTTGTTGGTAATGATATTATTATTGATGAGGATGACAGTGATCTTGTTGGTAATGATATTATTATTGATGAGGATGACAGTGATCTTGTTGGTAATGATATTATTATTGATGGGGATGACAGTGATCTTGTTGATAATGATATTTGTTGGTAATGATATTATTATTGAATCTAGAACAGTGGGATAAATCTTGTTGATAATGATATTATTATTATTGGATCCCCAGGAGGGATGACAGTGATCTTGTTGGTAATGATATTATTATTGATGAGGATGACAGTGATCTTGTTGGTAATGATATTATTATTGATGAGGATGACAGTGATCTTGTTGGTAATGATATTATTATTGATGGGGATGACAGTGATCTTGTTGATAATGATATTATTATTGATGAGAATGACAGTGATCTTGCCCATAATGATATTATTATTGATGAGGATGACAGTGATCTTGTTGGTAATGATATTATTATTGATGAGGACGACAGTGATCTTGTTGGTAATGATATTATTATTGATGAGGATGACAGTGATCTTGTTGGTAATGATATTATTATTGATGAGGATGACAGTGATCTTGTTGATAATGATATTATTATTGATGAGGACGACAGTGATCTTGTTGGTAATGATTATTATTGATGAGGATGACAGTGATCTTGTTGGTAATGATATTATTATTGATGAGGATGACAGTGATCTTGTTGATAATGATATTATTATTGATGAGGATGACAGTGATCTTGTTGATAATGATATTATTATTGATGAGGATGACAGTGATCTTGTTGGTAATGATATTATTATTGATGAGGATGACAGTGATCTTGTTGGTAATGATATTATTATTGATGAGGATGACAGTGATCTTGTTGGTAATGATATTATTATTGATGAGGATGACAGTGATCTTGTTGGTAATGATATTATTATTGATGAGGATGACAGTGATCTTGTTGATAATGATATTATTATTGATGAGGATGACAGTGATCTTGTTGATAATGATATTATTATTGATGAGGATGACAGTGATCTTGTTGGTAATGATATTATTATTGATGAGGATGACAGTGATCTTGTTGGTAATGATATTATTATTGATGATGAGGATGTTGGTAGTGATCTTGTTGGTAATGATATTATTATTGATGGGGATGACAGTGATCTTGTTGAGTAATGATATTATTATTGATGATGATCTTGTTGACAGTGATCTTGTTGATATTATTATTGATATTATTGATTGATATTATTATTGATGAGGATGACAGTGATCTTGTTGGTAATGATATTATTATTGATGAGGATGACAGTGATCTTGTTGGTAATGATATTATTATTGATGAGGATGACAGTGATCTTGTTGGTAATGATATTATTATTGATGAGGATGACAGTGATCTTGTTGATAATGATATTATTATTGATGAGGATGACAGTGATCTTGTTGATAATGATATTATTATTGATGAGGATGACAGTGATCTTGTTGGTAATGATATTATTATTGATGAGGATGACAGTGATCTTGTTGGTAATGATATTATTATTGATGAGGATGACAGTGATCTTGTTGGTAATGATATTATTATTGATGAGGATGACAGTGATCTTGTTGGTAATGATATTATTATTGATGAGGATGACAGTGATCTTGTTGGTAATGATATTATTATTGATGAGGATGACAGTGATCTTGTTGATAATGAGGATATTATTATTGATGAGGATGACAGTGATCTTGTTGGTAATGATATTATTATTGATGAGGATGACAGTGATCTTGTTGATAATGATATTATTATTGATGAGGATGACAGTGATCTTGTTGGTAATGATATTATTATTGATGAGGGATGACAGTGATCTTGTTGGTAATGATATTATTATTGATGAGGATGACAGTGATCTTGTTGGTAATGATATTATTATTGATGAGGATGACAGTGATCTTGTTGGATAATGATATTATTATTGATGAGGATGACAGTGATCTTGTTGGTAATGATATTATTATTGATGAGGATGACAGTGATCTTGTTGATAATGATATTATTATTGATGAGGATGACAGTGATCTTGTTGATAATGATATTATTATTGATGAGGATGACAGTGATCTTGTTGGTAATGATATTATTATTGATGAGGATGACAGTGATCTTGTTGATAATGATATTATTATTGATGAGGATGACAGTGATCTTGTTGGTAATGATATTATTATTGATGAGGATCTTGACAGTGATCTTGTTGGTAATGATATTATTATTGATGAGGATGACAGTGATCTTGTTGGTAATGATATTATTATTGATGAGGATGACAGTGATCTTGTTGATAATGATATTATTATTGATGAGGATGACAGTGATCTTGTTGGTAATGATATTATTATTGATGAGGATGACAGTGATCTTGACAGTGATCTTGTTGAGGATGACAGTGATCTTGTTGATATTATTATTGATGATGGATGACAGTGATCTTGTTGGTAATGATATTATTATTGATGAGGATGACAGTGATCTTGTTGGTAATGATATTATTATTGATGAGGATGACAGTGATCTTGTTGGTAATGATATTATTATTGATGAGGATGACAGTGATCTTGTTGGTAATGATATTATTATTGATGAGGATGACAGTGATCTTGTTGGTAATGATATTATTATTGATGAGGATGACAGTGATCTTGTTGATAATGATATTATTATTGAAGGATGACAGTGATCTTGTTGGTAATGATATTATTATTGATGAGGGACAGTGATCAGTAATGATATTCTTGATGAGGATTGGATGATAATGATATTATTATTGATGAGGATGACAGTGATCTTGTTGGTAATGATATTATTATTGATGAGGATGACAGTGATCTTGTTGGTAATGATATTATTATTGATGAGGATGACAGTGATCTTGTTGGTAATGATATTATTATTGATGAGGATGACAGTGATCTTGTTGGTAATGATATTATTATTGATGAGGATGACAGTGATCTTGTTGGTAATGATATTATTATTGATGAGGATGACAGTGATCTTGTTGATAATGATATTATTATTGATGAGGATGACAGTGATCTTGTTGGTAATGATATTATTATTGATGAGGATGACAGTGATCTTGTTGGATAATGATATTATTATTGATGAGGATGACAGTGATCTTGTTGGTAATGATGATATTATTATTGATGAGGATGACAGTGATCTTGTTGGTAATGATATTATTATTGATGAGGATGACAGTGATCTTGTTGGTAATGATATTATTATTGATGAGGATGACAGTGATCTTGTTGGTAATGATATTATTATTGATGAGGATGACAGTGATCTTGTTGGTAATGATATTATTATTGATGAGGATGACAGTGATCTTGTTGGTAATGATATTATTATTGATGAGGATGACAGTGATCTTGTTGGTAATGATATTATTATTGATGAGGATGACAGTGATCTTGTTGATAATGATATTATTATTGATGAGGATGACAGTGATCTTGTTGATAATGATATTATTATTGATGAGGATGACAGTGATCTTGTTGGTAATGATATTATTATTGATGAGGATGACAGTGATCTTGTTGATAATGATATTATTATTGATGAGGATGATGACAGTGATCTTGTTGGTAATGATATTATTATTGATGAGGATGACAGTGATCTTGTTGATAATGATATTATTATTGATGAGGATGGCAGTGATCTTGTTGGTAATGATATTATTATTGATGAGGGATGACACACCATGATCTTGTTGATAATGATATTATTATTGATGAGGATGACAGTGATCTTGTTGGTAATGATATTATTATTGATGAGGATGACAGTGATCTTGCTCCATCCCCAATATTATTATCCATCCCCAAGGATGACAGTGATCATTGTAAACCCCAATATTATTACCCATGAGGATGACAGTGATCTTGTCCCCAATGATATTATCCATTGATGAAACCCCAAAGTGATCCATCCCCAAACCCAACCCCTAATCCCCAAACCCCATTATTATTCCATCCCCAAACTCCCCCTGATCCATCCCTAAAACCTTATTGGTAAATATTAGTCCATCAAATGCTCCATCCCCAAACCCCAAATGATATTATCCATCCCCAAACCCCTGCTCCATCCCCTTGTTAAACCCATCCCCATTATTGACCCCTGGATGATCCCCAAATCAAACCCCGATATTCCATCCCCAAATTGAACCCCATCCCAAACCCCTGTGATCCCCAAACCCCAAATAATGATCCATCCCCAAACCCAAATGAGGATCCCAAACCCCTGCTCCATCCTTGTTCCCCAAACTCCAAACCCCTGCTCCATCCCCAAACCCCTGCTCCATCCCATGGCCCCAAACCCCTGCTCCATCCCCAAACCCCAAATCCCAAACCCCCTGCTCCATCCCCAAACCCAAACCCCTGCTCCATCCCCAGTCCAAACCCCAAAACCCCTATCCCCAAACCCCAAACCCCTGCTCCATCCCCAAACCCCCCCAAACCCCTGCTCCATCCCCAAACCCAAACCCCTACTCCATCCCCAAACCCAAAACCATCCCCAAACCCCCTACTCCATCCCCAAACCCCAAACCCCTGCTCCATCCCCAAACCCCAAACCCCTGCTCCAACCCCAACTCCCAAACCCCCTGCTCCATCCCCAACCCCTGCTCCATCCCCAAACCCCCTGCTCCATCCCCAAACCCCTGCTCCAACCCCAAATCCAAACTCCTGCCCATCCCCAAACCCCTGCTCCAACCCCAAACCCCAAACCCCTGCTCCATCCCCAAACCCCTGCTCCATCCCCCAACCCCCTGCTCCATCCCCAAACCCCAAACCCCTGCTCCATCCCCAAACCCCAAACCCCTACTCCATCCCCAAACCCCTGCTCCATCCCCAAACCCCAAACCCCTGCTCCATCCCCCAAACCCCTGCTCCATCCCCAAACCCAAACCCCTACCCATCCCCAAACCCAAACCCCACTCCATCACCAAACCCCAACCCCCTGCTCCATCCCCAAACCCCTGCTCCATCCCCAAACCCCTACTCCATCCCCAAACCCAAACCCTGCTCCATCCCCAAACCCCTGCTCCATCCCCAAACCCAAACCCCTGCTCCATCCCCAAAAACCCCTGCTCCATCCCCAAACCCCAACCCCCCTGCTCCATCCCCAAACCCCTGCTCCATCCCCAAACCCCAAACCCCTGCTCCATCCCCAAACCCCAAACCCCCTACTCCATCCCCAAACCCCAAACCCCAAACCCCTCCCCAATCCCCAAACCCCTGCTCCATTGCTCCATCCCATCCCCAAACCCCAAACCCCTGCTCCATCCCCAAACCCCTAAACTCCATCCCCAAACCCCAACCCCCTGCTCCATCCCCAAACCCCAAACCCCTGCTCCAACCCCAAACTCCAAACCTCCTGCTCCATCCCCAAACCCCACTCCATCCCCAAACCCCAAACCCCTGCTCCATCCCCAAACCCAAAACCCTACTCCAACCCCCAAACCCCAAACCCCTGCTCCATCCCCAAACACCAAACCCCCTGCTCCATCCCCAAACCCCAAACCCCAAACCCAAACTCCACCCCAACCCAAATCCTGCTCCATCCCCAAACCCCTGCTCCATCCCCAAACCCCAAACCCCCTGCTCCATCCCCAAACCCCAAACCCCTGCTCCATCCCCAAACCCCCTGCTCCATCCCCAAACCCCAAACCCCCTACTCCATCCCCAAACCCCAAACCCCTGCTCCATCCCCAAACCCCCCCAAACCCCAAACCCCCCTGCTCCATCCCCAAACCCCAAACCCCTCCATCCCCAACCCCAAACCCCCTGCTCCATCCCCAAACCCAAACCCCTGCTCCATCCCCAAACCCCAAACCTCCTGCTCCATCCCCAAACCCCTGCTCCATCCCCAAACCCCAAACCCCCTGCTCCATCCCCAAACCCCAAACCCCTGCTCCATCCCCAAACCCCAAACCCATCCCCCCATCCCCAAACCCCCCAAACCCCTCCTGGGCCACCCCAAACCCCTGCTCCATCCCCAAACCCCAAAACCCCTGCTCCATCCCCCCCCCAAACCCCTGCTCCATCCCCAAACCCCAAACCCTGCTCCATCCCCAAACCCCAAACCCCAAACCCCATCCCCAAACCCCAAACATCAAACTCCAACCCCAACCCCAAACCCCCTGCTCCATCCCCAAACCCCAACCCCCCTGCTCCATCCCCAAACCCCCTGCTCCATCCCCAAACCCCAAACAAACTCCAAACCTTCTGCTCCATCCGTTTGCCCATCCTGCTCCATCCCCAAACCCCTGCTCCATCCCCAAACCCAAACCCCTACTCCATCCCCAAACCCCAAACCCCTGCTCCATCCCCCAAACCCCAAACCCCTACTCCATCCCCAAACCCCAAACCCCTGCTCCAACCCCAAACCCCTGCTCCATCCCCAAACCCCAAACCCCCTGCTCCATCCCCAAACTCCAAACCTCCTGCTCCAACCCCAAACCCCAAACCCCTGCTCCATCCCCAAACCCCAAACCCAGGCCCCCCAAACCCAAACTTCCCCCTCCATCCCCAAACCCCTGCTCCATCCCCAAACCCCAAACCTCCTGCTCCATCCCCAAACCCCCTGCTCCATCCCCAAACCCCCAAACTCCATCCCCCAAATTGAATTACTCAAATCCATCCCCAAACCCCTGCTCCAGGTGAGGGTCCAAACCCCAACCCCTGCTCCATCCCCAAACCCCAAACCCCTGCTCCATCCCCAAACCCCTGCTCCATCCCCAAACTCCAAACCCCCTACTCCATCCCCAAACCCCTGCTCCATCACCAAACCCCAACCCCCCTGCTCCATCCCCAAACCCCCTGCTCCATCCCCAAACCCAAACCCCTGCTCCATCCCCAAACCCCCTGCTCCATCCCCAAACCCCAAACCCCTGCTCCATCCCCAAACCCCCTGCTCCATCCCCAAACCCCAAACCCCAAACCCCATCCATCCCCAAACCCCCAATCCCCTGCCCCATTTAAAACTCCTGCTCCATCCCCAAACCCCAAACCCCTGCTCCATCCCTTGAATTTCCATCCCCAAACCCCTTGTTTTACTCCATCCCCAAACAAACCCTGAGTGAACCCCTGCTCCAACCCCAAACCACGCTCCTCCCTTTTACCCCTGATCCAGGCGCCATCCCCCAAACCCCGATGGTGATTTTCAGCCACATCCTGTCTCGTATCTCCAGGCCCGAGTCTGTGAGCTGCATCACCTTGACGATGGTTGCCATGTCGCTCTTGTGGACGCTGAGGGGCAGGTCATCGAACTCTGCGGGAGAGTGAGGGGTTACCCAGCGAAACCAGAGAAACCAGTAACACCAGAACTCAATATCCCAATATCTCATTGAATTTACACTGAAGACACTGAGAAAGACTTCCAGTGGAAACGTTTGTCATTGAATTTACACTGAAGACACTGAGAAAGACTTCCAGTGGAAACGTTTGCCATTGAATTTACACTGAAGAGAGAAGTGGTTCTGACCCCTTCTCCAGAGTGAGGGAAGGGTCCAGTCAGAGCCTGCTTGGAGATCCAAGTCACTGGGCTGTGCCCAATGGGCCGAACCGCTCCATCCCGCTGTGCAAGAGAGAGAGGGGGAGGGAGAGGAAAGAGAAACCCCTGTGGAGGGAGAGCTGGGGCCTGGAGAAAGAAAGAGAGGGGGAGGAGGAGGGAGAAACATGGTTAGATCACCAAACCCCAACCCCTAAAGCACTCTGAGTGTGGAGCCCCTGCTCCTCAGTGTGTGTGGTCTCCAAGACACTGTGCTGTCTCCTAAACTTAAACCCCTGCTCCAGTGGAGCGTGAGCATCTCCAAACCTTTACAAGACAGTGTGTACCCAGTGTGTGATGTCCCAGTGTATTGAGCCTGGAGAAAGTGCAGATGGCCAGTGCAAGCAACACTGGAGCTCCAGCCCGTGTCTGGAGCTGTCTCACCTTGGGGACGGTTCATAGCAAGAGGGGGGTCCCAACATTTGGCCACAGTCAGACTGATCGCCTGGAGAGGAGAGAGAGAGAGAGAGAGAGAGACCTGTGAGCATCTCATGACATTGACCCCTCACCCCGGCTGGCAGACGATCTCTCTCAGGACCCCCCTCACCGGGCTGGCAGCGATCTCTCTCAGGACCCCCTCACCCCCCCCAGTAGGCTTGTCAGATCTCTCAGGACCCCCCTCACCCCTCACCTGGCTGGCAGACAGTCTCCCACCTCTCAGGGGGATCTCTCCCCCTCCCACCTCACCCGGGCTGGCAGACAGGATCTCTCTCAGGACCCCCCCCACCTCACCGGGCTGGCAGAGACTCTCTCAGGACCCCCCCTCCCACCTCACTGAGAGACGGGCTGGGTTATCCCAGTCTCTGGGCTCAGTGTCCCCCCCTCCCACCTCACCCGGGCTGGCAGGTTATCTCTCTCAGGACCCCCCCCCCCTCCCTCACCCGGGCTGGCTGGCAGTCTCTCTCAGGACCCCCCCTCCCACCTCACCGGGCTGGCAGGGTCTCTCTCAGGACCCCCTCCCACCTCACCCGGGCTGGCAGAGTCTCTCTCAGGACCCCCCTCCCACCTCACCCGGGCTGGCAGAATCTCTCTCAGGACCCCCCCCCACCACACCCGGGCTGGCAGGCAGTCTCTCAGGACCCCCCCCACCCCACCCCTCACCCGGGCTGGCAGGCGATCTCTCAGGACCCCCTCCCACCTCACCCGGCTGGCAGACCATCTCTCTCAGGACCCCCTCCCACCTCACCCGGCTGGCAGACATCTCTCTCAGGACCCCCCTCCCACCTCACCGGGCTGGCAGACAGACTCTCAGGACCCCCCCTCCCACCTCACCCGGGCTGGCAGACGATCTCTCTCAGGACCCCCCCCCTCCCACCTCACCCGGCTGGCAGACGATCTCTCTCAGGACCCCCCTCCCACCCCCAGTCTCTCTCAGGACCCCCCCACCACCACCCGGCTGGCAGGCGATCTCTCTCAGGACCCCCTCCCCACCTCACCCGGGCTGGCAGACGATCTCTCAGGACCCCCTCCCACCTCACCCGGGCTGGCAGACGATCTCTCTCAGGACCCCCCTCCCACCTCACCCGGGCTGGCAGACGATCTCTCTCAGGACCCCCCCCCCCTCACCCGGGCTGGCAGACGATCTCTCTCAGGACCCCCCCCTCCCACCTCACCCGGGCTGGCAGACGATCTCTCAGGACCCCCCCTCCCACCTCACCGGGCTGGCAGGCGGGTCTCTCAGGACCCCCCCCACCTCACCCGGGCTGGCAGGCAGATCTCTCTCAGGACCCCCCCTCCCACCCTCACCCGGCTGGCAGACAGTCTCTCTCAGGACCCCCCCTCCCACCTCACCCGGCTGGCGTGGACGATCTCTCAGACCCCCCCCTCCCACCTCACCCGGCTGGCAGACATCTCTCTCAGGACCCCCCTCCCCTCCCCCTCACCCGGGCTGGAAGGCGATCTCTCTCAGGACCCTCCCCCCCCCCTCACCACCTCACCCGGCTGGCAGGATCTCTCTCAGGACCCCCCCTCCCACCTCACCCGGCTGGCAGGCAGGCATCTCTCAGGACCCCCTCCCACCTCACCCGGCTGGCAGAGGAGAGGTCTCTCTCAGGACCCCCCCTCCCACCCCCCCTCCCACCTCACCCGGGCTGGCAGTGATCTCTCAGGACCCCCCCTCCCACCTCACCCGGGCTGGCAGACAGATCTCTCTCAGGACCCCCCTCCCACCTCACCCGGCTGGCAGGACGATCTCTCTCAGGACCCCCCCTCCCACCTCACCGGGCTGGCAGACAGATCTCTCAGGACCCCCCCCCCCTCACCCGGGCTGGCAGAGGATCTCTCAGGACCCCCCCTCCCACCTCACCCGGCTGGCAGACTCAGGACCCCCCCACCCTCTCTCAGGATCTCTCCCCCCTCCCACCTCACCCGGGCTGGCAGACGATCTCAGGACCCCCCTCCACCTCAGGATCTCTCCCCCCCTCCCACCTCACCCGGGCTGGCAGACGATCTCTCAGGACCCCTCCCACCTCACCGGGCTGGCAGAGATCTCTCAGGACCCCCCTCCCACCTCACCCGGGAGGAGTCTCTCTCAGGACCCCCCTCCCACCCGGGCCCAGTCTCTCTCAGGACCCTCCCACCTCACCCGGGCTGGCAGGAACATCTCTCAGGACCCCCCTCCCACCTCACCCGGCTGGCAGGCGATCTTCTCAGGACCCCCTCCCACCTCACCTGGGCTGGCAGGAGATCTCTCTCAGGACCCCCTCCCACCTCCCCGGGCACAGAGGCAGAGACCCCCCTCACACCAGGACCCCCTCAGGACCCCCACCCCCTCACCCGGGCTGGCAGAGATCTCTCTCAGGACAGGGTTCCCAGCCACACCGGGCTGGCAGACACATCTCTCTCAGGACCCCCCTCCCACCTCACCCGGCTGGCACAGAGACTCTCAGGACCCCCTCCCACCTCACCCCGGGCTGGCAGAGATCTCTCTCAGGACCCCCCTCCCACCTCACCCGGGCTGGCAGACACCATCTCTCAGGATCCTCACACCCCCTCGCTCACATGTTCTCAAAGTTCACATCGTTTACCTGAAACACACGAGGAGGGGTGAGAGAGAGAGGAGAGAGAGAGGAAACACACAGACAGCCAGCCAGACAGAGGCACACCCACACACAGACACACACAGACACACACAGACACTCTCTCTCTCCCCTCCTCACCTGCAGCAGCATGTCCCCAGGGTTCAATCCTCCCGTCGGCTGCCACGGCCCCCCCCTTCATGATAGAGCCGATGTAGATTCCACCGTCCCCCCGATCGTTGCTCTGCCCCACGATGCTGATCCCCAGGAAATTATACTTCTCTGAGGAGAGGAGAGGAGAGGAGAGGGAGGTGAGGAGAGACAGAGGCACGCACACACACACTCACACACGACACCTGCAAACACACACACACACACACGCACGGCCCCCCCCCTGAGAGACACACACACACACACATCGCTCACACACACATCACAGGAAAGGAGACACACACACACGCAGACACACACACACACACACACACGCTCACACACACACACACACCACACACACACACGCACACACTGACACACACACACACTGGTGCCACGGTGGGTCACGCTTCTTACCCATGTTCAGGGTGACGGGGATGATGTTCACAGACATGGTCGAGTCGGTGATGCTGCTGAACGAAGAGGACTGTGGAGAGAACAGGCAGATCAACCAATCAGAGCCTGACTCTACCCATGAAACAGGCAGATCAACCAATCAGAGCCTGCCTCCCCTGGTCCCGCTGCTCACCCGCTCAATCTTTGGTTCCTTGGGTCTCACTGGGCAGCCAGGCTTGCTGTCTCCAGAGTTGGGAAGGGTCTAAGAGCTGTGCCCTGTGGAGCTGCTGAGCCTGGAGAGAGACAGAGAGAGAGACAAGACACTGTGCTGTGCCCTGTGGAGCTGAGCCTGGAGAGAGACAGAGAGAGAGACAAGACACTGGAGCTGTGCCCTGTGGAGCTGCTGAGCCTGGAGAGAGACAGAGAGAGAGGTACAAGACACTGGAGCTGTGCCCTGTGGAGCTGCTGAGCCTGGAGAGAGAGAGAGAGAGAGGTACAAGACACTGGAGCTGTGCCCTGTGGAGCTGCTGAGCCTGGAGAAGAGAGACAGAGAGAGGTACAAGACACTGGAGCTGTGCCCTGTGGAGCTGCTGAGCCTGGAGAGAGACAGAGAGAGAGACAAGACACTGGAGCTGTGCCCTGTGGAGCTGCTGAGCCTGGAGAGAGAGACAGAGAGAGAGACAAGACACTGGAGCTGTGCCCTGTGGAGCTGCTGAGCCTGGAGAGAGACAGAGAGAGAGAGGTACAAGACACTGGAGCTGTGCCCTGTGGAGCTGCTGAGCCTGGAGAGGAGAGAGAGACAGAGAGACAGAGAGACAAGACACGGGAGCTGTGCCCTGTGGAGCTGCTGAGCCTGGAGAGAGACAGAGAGAGAGACAAGACACTGGAGCTGTGCCCTGTGGAGCTGCTGAGCCTGGAGAGGAGAGACAGAGAGACAGAGAGACAAGACACTGGAGCTGTGCCCTGTGGAGCTGCTGAGCCTAGAGAGAGACAGAGAGAGAGAGACAAGACACTGGAGCTGTGCCCTGTGGAGCTGCTGAGCCTGGGAGAGAGACAGAGAGAGGTACAAGACACTGGAGCTGTGCCTGTGGAGCTGCTGAGCCTGGAGAGGAGACAGAGAGAGAGAGGAGAGAGAGAGAGAGAGGGGTACAAGACACTGGACTGGGGTAGCTGAGGTTAGTAGCTGGCTGGGGGTAGTTATCTGGGGTAGTAGTGTTATCAGGGGGTAGTTGAGGTTAGTAGCTGGCTGGGGGTAGTTATCTGTGGTAGTAGTGTTGTCAGGGGGTAGTTGAGGTTAGTAGCTATAAACGGTTATCCGGGGGTAGTAGTGCTCATCACGGGGTAGTTGAGGTTAGTAGCTGGCTGGGGGTAGTTATCTGGGGTAGTAGTGCTTATCACGGGGTAGTTGAGGTTAGTAGCTGGCTGGGGGTAGTTATCTGGGGTAGTAGTGTTATCAGGGGGTAGTTGAGGTTAGTAGCTGGCTGGGGGTAGTTATCTGGGGTAGTAGTGTTATCAGGGGGTAGTTGAGGTTAGTAGCTGGCTGGGGGTAGTTATCTGGGGTAGTAGTGTTATCAGGGGGTAGTTGCCCCGTTGCCCCTGGTTACCTGCTGGCCTCTTCCTCCTCTTCCTCCTGCGAGTCGATGAAGGAGCTGGAGTCGATCTCGCTGCTCAGCAGGGAGGCGTCGTCCACCACCATCACAGGGTCCCGGGACAGGTTCAGACGGGGCTTGTGTTGAGCCGGTCCAACACCCTGGGGGGGGGGGGGGGCAGTCACATGATCCTGATTAATGAGTTCATGAGACTGAGAGTAAAGAGACCCCCCACCACCACACCACACCACACCCCCCCACACCATTCCTCTCACACACCACACCACACCATTCCTCTCACACACACACACACCACACCCCATTCCTCTCACACACACACACCCGGTGCACCCCCTCACCCTCCTCTCCACTCCCTCCCTCTCCCCTGGTGTGTCCTCCCTCCTCTCTACTCCTCCCTCGCCTCCTCCCCCTCTCTCTCTCCGATGGCTCAGGATGGACTCTGTTCCCGTCTCCGTGTCCAGCCCGGCCCGACTGCCCGGCGCGTTCGCACTGCAGTGGAGAAACAGGAGAGACACTGAGATGTTCCCCCAGTCCCACAGCGACACCCAGCACAGGGTCGCTACCACCTGCTTCCACATGGGGGCAGCAAAACCCAGGAATTACACAGGCAGGCAGGCAGACAGACAGGCAGGGAGACAGATAGGGAGACAGACAGACAGGCAGACAGGCAGGGAGACAGACAGGGAGACAGACAGGGAGACAGGGAGACAAACAGGCAGGCAGGCAGGCAGGGAGACAGACAGACAGACAGACAGACAGGCAGGTAGGCATTACTGCATGCTTGAACAAATATCATGCATGAGCTGCAGCGTGGGGGCTGCATGAGTGTGTGTGTGTCTCTCTCACTGCGTGTGTGTGTGTGTGTGTGCGTGCGTGTGTGTGTGTGTGTCTCTCTAACTGTGTGTGTGTGTGTGTGTTACTCACTGGAAGGAGGGGGGTCTGGAGTGTGTTGCCAGTCCTCGAGGGGGGGGCAGCTCTGCCGGTGTCTCTGTGCACTGAGTCCCCGGTGCCAGAGCTGAGAGCGGTCCCCAGCAGGGGACCAGCTGGAGAGAGGAGAGGGGTTAACACAGGGGAGAGGAGAGGAGAGGAGAGAGGAGAGAAGAGAGGAGAGAGAGGAGAGGAGAGAGGAGAGAGGAGAGAGTAGAGGGGTTAACACAGGGGAGAGGAGGGGAGGAGAAAGGAGAGGAGAGAGGAGAGGGGTTAACACAGGAGAGAGGAGAGGAGAGGAGAGGAGAGATGAGGAGAGGAGAGGGGTTTAAATACAGGAGAGGGAGAGAGAGAGGAGAGAGAGGAGAGGGGTTAACACAGGAGAGAGGAGAGAGGAGAGAGGAGAGAGGTTAACACAGGCAGAGAGGAGAGAGGAGAGAGGAGAGGAGAGAGGGGAGGGGGGGCAACAAAACAGTGTACCCCCACCATCCATGATTTATTAAAAGGCCTCGTGGGCTGGCCGGTTTGTTTGGTGCTCACCCAGGCCACGACTCTCCCGTTGAAGCAGGGCAGCGTGGCACTGTCATCAGAGACCTCCTCCTTCACCACCCTGCAGAGACACACAGAGACAGGGTTCACATCCACACCCTGCAGAGACACACAGAGACACACAGAGACAGGGTTCACAGCCACACCCTGCAGACACACAGAGACACACACAGAGACAGGGTTCACAGCCACCCTGCAGAGACACACAGAGACACACACAGAGACAGGGTTCACAGCCACACCCTGCAGAGACACACAGAGACACACAGAGACAGGGTTCACAGCCACACCCTGCAGAGACACAGAGACACACAGAGACACAGAGAGACAGGGTTCACAGCCACACCCTGCAGAAGACATAAAGACATTTCAGAGGGCTGGATCGCATCAATATCAGGGCTGGTGCTGCGGTGTGTTTATGAAACGGTCTCTACAGCAGGGTTTGTAAACGTCTCTACAGCAGGGCTGCTGTGTGTTTTGTAAACGGTCTCTACAGCAGGGCCGGTGCTGCGGTGTGTTTATGTTGTAACGGTCTCTACAGCAGGGCGGTGTGTTGTAAACGGTCTCCACAAGGGCGGTGTGCGTTTATGAACGGTCTCTACAGCAGGGCCGGTGCTGCGGTGTGTTTATGAAACGGTCTCTACAGCAGGGCCGGTGCTGCGGTGCGTTTATGAAACGGTCTCTACAGCAGGGCCGGTGCTGCGGTGTGTTTATGAAACGGTCTCTACAGCAGGGCGGTGCTGCGGTGTGTTGTAAGCGGTCTCTACAGCGGGGCGGTGCTGCGGTGTGTTGTAAACGGTCTCTACAGCAGGGCGGTGCTGCGTGTGTGTTGTAAACGGTCTCTACAGCGGGCGGTGCTGTGCGGTGTGTTTATAAGCGGTCTCTGGCGGGGCGGTGCTGCGGTGTGTTTAAACGGTCTGAAGCGGGGCGGTGCTGCGGTGTGTTTGTAAACGGTCTCTACAAGCGGGGGCGGTGCTGCGGTGTGTTGTAAACGGTCTCTACAGCGGGGCGGTGCTGCGGTGTGTTTAAACGGTCTCTACAGCGGGGCGGTGCTGCGGTGTGTTTATAAACGGTCTCTACACCCCGGGCGGTGCTGCGGTGTGTTGTAAACGGTCTCTACAGGGGCGGTGCTGCGGTGTGTTTATGAACGGTCTCTACAGCAGGGCGGTGCTGCGGTGTGTTTATAAACGGTCTCTACAGCGGGGCGGTGCTGTGTGTGTTTATGAAACGGTCTGTTACAGCGGGGCGGTGCTGCGGTGTGTTTATGAAACGGTCTCACAGCAGCGGGCGGTGCTGCGGTGTGTTATGAAACGGTCTCTGGCCGGGGCGGTGCTGCGGTGTGTTATGAAACGGTCTCGGTGTGTTGTAACAGCAGGGCGGTGCTGCGTGTTTATAAACGGCTCACAGCGGGGGTCTCTGTTTATGAAACGGGGGCGGTGCTGCGGTGTGTTGTAAACGGTCTCTATGAAACGGTGCTGCAGGTGTGTTGTGTTTTTATGAACGGTCTGTACAGCAGGGCGGTGCTGCGGTGTGTTTATAAACGGTCTCTACAGCAGGGCCGGTGCTGCGGTGTGTTGTGTTTATGAGGGCGGTGTCGGTGTGTTCTAAACAGCGGGCGGTGCTGCGGTGTGTTTATGAAACGGTCTCTACAGCGGGGCCGGTGCTGCGGTGTGTTTATGAAACGGTCTCTACAGCGGGGCCGGTGCTGCGGTGTGTTATGAAACGGTCTCTACAGCAGGGCGGTGCTGCGGTGTGTTTGTAAACGGTCTCTACCGGGGCGGTGTGTTTGTTGTAAACGGTCTACAGCAGGGGCGGGCTGGGTGCTAAACGGTCTCTACAGCAGGGCGGTGTGCGGTGTGTTAAACGGTCCCCACAGGGGCGGTGCTGGTGTGTTTAAACGGTCTCTACAGCAGGGCCGGTGCTGTGGTGCGTTTATGAAACGGTCTCTACAGCAGGGCGGTACAGCGTGGGCGGTCGGTACAGCAGGGCGGTGTGTTTATGAAACGGTCAGGGCCGGTGCTGCGGTGTGTTTATGAAACGGTCTCTACAGCAGGGCCGGTGCTGCGGTGTGTTTATGAAACGGTCTCTACAGCAGGGCCGGTGCTGCGGTGTGTTTATGAAACGGTCTCTACAGCAGGGCCGGTGCTGCGGTGTGTTTATACCAGCACAGCTACATTCCCACGACAGCAAGTAGTTTTTGACAGCTGGTTACATGTCGTCGCTAATTCCTTTCAAGATCTCTAACAACACAACTATTTATACACGCACACGCACACGCATGACATACAAAAGCAAACGTGTCTCTACAGGTCGCTAACTAAAGCTCAGCTTCGCAATAAAACACCCAGTGACGCCCTCGCTGTAACTTGTTGTGTTTCCCATGACCCGACTCCACCCTCATTATCACCACGATCACCTCCACCTCAATCCACGACACACAACATCGCGTGAGTGAAACGCGTTGTGACTAACCCACGCGAACCCTGACGTCAGCCTTGTCTAATGAGCGAGACGCGCTGTTACAATGTAACCCGCTGCGGGCTAATGTCGCTAAACACGCCTCTTTCTCCGTCCCAGGAGAAGCCCAGTTCAGACTGGCCAGCTCCAGTTACCGCAGTACCGGTTAACCTCAGAGAAGCATTTGCAATAGAAAGCGTATTGAACCGAGCCCTTGAGACCTCACGCAGCCGTGACGCGGGTCCTGGATTACCGGCTGATTAACAGGATAATAACGCGCCCACTTACCCGAAATCCTGGTCCATAGACTTGAAGAAGAATTTGTAGACGCTGACCGGACGGTTGCTGAGCACATTTTTAAAATCGGCCAGAGTCACTTTTTCGGGAGCAACGGGCAGCTTCACTAGATAAGGCGTCTCCTCCTCTTCGATATGATAGATTATTTTAGTTTCCGCCATGAGTGAAGCAAAAATAAATAAGGGGAGTGATTTTAGGAGGCGCTGCTGGGGAACAACATGAAACAGCAATATTAATAAATGAATAGAAATCTATGTGTTGTGGTAGAAGGCGCTGTCCCCCCGGCTCCTGGCCCCTCTGTAGAAATGCATTGGCGGAGCAGCCTGTGTGGACCCTGCCTGCGCTCGGCTCTCGAACCAGCGTCTCTCCAGAGCAACAGGAAGGAGCCGTTCACGCTGGAATAGCTGCGCTCCCTGCGATTCTACACGGCAGTGCTGCCCCCTAGCGGCGGCGCGCAGGAACCTCACGTCGCAAATCCAATGGGCTCTTCACAAAAAAACAACGCGAGCACAGCCACAGCGAGCGCTAGAATTGTATAAAACACATCAACATCTTCTATATCTATCTAAATATCTATCCATCCATCCATCTACCTACCTTAAACTCTCTCTGGATCATCTCTCTCTATTAGAAAGTGGTTTAAATTATTTAAGTCTCTCTCTCTCTCTCTCTCTCTCTCTCTCTATTTGAAAGAGGTGTTATTTATTTTAAAGTATTTATATTGCGCTACGCTGATTTTGTTAAATAACCCTTTGTTCGCATCCAAAGCTGGGTTTGTTACATTGAAAGTATTCTTCAGGCACGCCTGGCAGAAATCAGCCGATCTGTTCCTGGTAGATCTGAAATAACTCATCTTCAGGGTGGATTTCATGTATTTATTTGATTGCAATTCCTGAATTCTTTCCATGTTCCACGCAGGACTTCTCCCTCTAGTGGTTCAGACGGATCTTGTATAATTACATAATTGTACTCAGATATGCGGCCGCAGACGAGACTGTGTTTTGGACAGGACTGGCATCTCGTTTTTTTTTTTTTTTTTCTGCCTTCAGAATGATTTCAGCTCGAGTTACATTGTTTAGTTACACGGCGCTTTGTTTCCGGTCAGCGCTGTCATTCAAACATTGTTTTTGAGGGTGACTTTGAGATGACATCACTGCCAAGCACAGGCTGTGACGTCAGGTGAAATACCGGCAGCGGCCACCAGGTGGCGCACGGGAGCGGAGAAAGGGGAAGGCGCCGCGCTGTATCTGAAGATAAGCAGACAAACCT
>CM072682.1:34117111-34119527 GCA_036884735.1 Huso huso
AGGGACCTGGGCCCTGGCAAATTAAACACAACACAAACAAAACTACCTGATATTTCAGACAAACAAAACACAAAGCAAATTAGGAGTCCATCGGGCCTAAAAGACACCACACCCTGGGAGAATACCTGAGCAGGGTGACAGACAACCTGGGGAGAAAGATCAGCGAACAAATACAGGCTCAGTTTTTAGCCATAGAAAATGCAGAGGAGAGAGAAGAGGACTGGCTGTGTCTATTCCAACTAAAGAAAAGTTATATAAACTCCAAGGAATTTGGCTCAAAAATTTAGAAACAGGAGGCAGGCAGACCTGCCCAAAGAAGGGAAACAAACCCACAAATAAAAATCTGGCAAAACATTCCCAGGGGGAGAGACTCTCAAAACTCCAGGATCCTGGAGGAGAGGAGTCCAGCTGTGTCCAACTGGCAGCCCAGTACACAGCCGCCTGTCACAGCCTGAGGGACAAACAGTGAGCACTCTACATTAGTTCAAATCTTGTTAAATTTCATTGTTGGGCAGAACTTATTAATAACATCCATTATTGATATTTGTTTACCATTATTATTCTTCTTATTCTCATCAGTGTTATTGTCTATTTAATGTTCAGATGATGTACTGTGGATACATTGCTTTGGCAATACTGTGAATAATGAAGAGCCAATAACCCACCTTGGAATTTGAATTGAATTTGAATTTGAATTTGAGAACAGAGGGGAGAAGGAGGGGAGGACTGCTCCAACACAGGAGAGGAGGAGAGAAGGAGAGAGGGGAGAAGGAGGGGAAAGAGGAGAGACCTATTGGGAGAGACAGGAGGGGAGAAAGGAGAGGATCGGAGGGAAAGGGAGGGAGGGAGAGAGGAGGGTGAAAGACAGGAGAGGGGAGAGGAGGGGGAGAGGAGGAGGGAGGGACAGGAGAGGAGGGAGGGGGAGGAGAGGGGAGAGAGGGAGAAGGAGGGGGGGGAGGGGGGAGGAGAGGGAGAGGGAGTGAGGGAGAGAGGAGAAGGGAGAGGAGAGAGAGAGAGAGAGGAGAGAGGGAGGGAGAGAGGGAGAGAGAGAGAGAGAGAGTGAGGGCGGGGGTGCTAACTGCTGTTGCGCAAACGAAGAAAAATGAAAAACGTTTCCTGTGACTCTCAGGATCCGTCCCCCGAGTCCTTTGCGGTCTGGAGTTCAAAACATTACAGCATGATTCAAACTGGCCTCCTCCCTCCCTCCCTCCCCTCTCTCTCTCGTGGGTTATCCATCTCAACATCTGTTGTTTTCTTTGCTCTTCTCTCCTCTCCTCAGTGTGACGTTTAAGAAGCTGGAGTCTGTTTTGTTTTCTTTAAAGACTGTCAACGAGTTCAATGAGGATAAAGGAATTTGAAGGAGGGATTTGGGCAGGAATTTGAAGGGAGAGATAGGGAGAGGAGAAGGGGACCAGGAGAGAAGGAGGGGAGAGAGAGGGAGAGAGGGAGAGGAGAGAGAGTGAGGGATCCCCTTCACTTCTCCCTCGCTCCATCTTTCAGGAGTGTGTTTGAGGGAGAGAATTGGACTCAGAAAAAAAAAATAAAAATATCCAAAAAAGAGAGAGAGAAGAGAGGGAGAGGGGGAGAGAGGGAGAGAGAGATCTGTGCAGGCCTCCACTACAGAACCCCCCCTCCCTGCAGTTCAGCATCTCCTCCTTTTCCATCCTGCACTCCCCTCTCCCCCGCACCCCTGTCCGTGCACTGACCCGCGCGCCGGGCGCTGGCCCGCCATGTTCTGTTTCAGAGGGGTGACAGAGATGGAAGAGCCTGCTCTGCAGCCAGCCCGTAGTGGTGGTGCAGGTG
The DNA here is from genome assembly GCA_036884735.1 of Huso huso. Classification (NCBI taxonomy): domain Eukaryota; kingdom Metazoa; phylum Chordata; class Actinopteri; order Acipenseriformes; family Acipenseridae; genus Huso; species Huso huso. The sequence goes on from CM072682.1 coordinate 34,118,915, forward strand.
GCAGGAGAGACCCTGGTCGGGAGGCTGCAGGTCGGAGATGGACAGGGAGAAGTCTCCCCTGGAGAAAGCCGCCTCTGAAATGTTCATCTTCTGCCGGATGAAGAGGGGCCCGTACCCCCGGCGCTCCCCCGAGGCGTACAGGTCCACCAGCCGGTCAGCGCGGTCCTGCCCCACGCCGGGGCCCTGCCGGTCCCAGTGCACCACCTGCTGCTCCCCCTCGCTGTGCTGCGTCCACCACAGCCCTGCGGTTCACACAGGGCAGAGCCACCATGCTGCCAGCCAGCGCCACGACAACCACCTTCTCACCATCCCAGAACCGTCGCTCCTTACGAGCTGCGGAGAGAGGAGACGGGAGAGGGTTCTGGGGCTCCGTGTGCATCGGGGTGCAGTGTGTGTCGGGGTGCAGTGTTATGGGGTGCAGTGTGTCGGGGTACCTGACTTGGTGAGGTTCAGTTGGATCTTGGTGCTCTCGTACAGATGGGTAATGATGGTGCAGTGTTATGGGGTGCAGTGTGTGAGGTACCTGACTTGGTGGTTCAGATTGGATCTTGGTGCTCATTACAGATGGCAATAATGGTGCAAAGTGTTATGAAATTTCGGCTGGCCTGTGCTG
>CM072682.1:34120027-34127527 GCA_036884735.1 Huso huso
GTGTGTTATGAAACGTCTCACAGCAGGGGCTGCCCCCGCGGTGTGTTTATGAACGGGTCTCTGCAGGGCCGGTGCTGCGTGTGTGTCGGTGATGGAACGGTCTCAGCAGGGCCGCGCTGCGTGTGTCGGCGAAACGGTTCTACAGCAGGCCGGTGCTGCGGTGCGTTGTAAGCGGTCTCTACATGGGGCGGTGCTGGGTGTGTTTATGAAGCGGTCTCTACTACGGAGACAGTGCTGCGGTGTGTTGTAAAGCGGTCTCTACAGCAGGGCGTGCTGCGGTGCGTTTTGTAAGCAGGGCGTCTGCTGCAGTCTCTACAACGGGGCGGTGCTGTCTCTACAGCAGGGCAGTGCTGCGGTGTGTTTGTAAGCGGTCTCTACAGGGCGTGCTGTAGTGCGTTTATAAACGGTCTCTACAGCAGGGCGTTTTGTCTCTGCGTAATATTTATGGGGCTCTAGCAGCAGGGGGCGTTGTAAACGGTCTCTACAGCAGGGCGGTGTGTGTTGTAAACGGTCTCTACAGCAGGAGGGCTGCTGTCTCTACAGGGCGTGTGTTTTAAGCGGTCTCTACAGCAGGGCTGCTCCGTTGCGGTGTGTTTGTAAACGGTCTCTACAGCAGGGCAGTGCTGCAGTGTGTTGTAAACGGTCTCTACAGGCGGTGCATGGTCTCTGGCGGGGCGGTGCTGCGGTGTGTTTATAAACGGTCTCTACAGCGGGGCGGTGCTGGCGGGGCGTGTGTGTTGTAAACGGTCTCTACAGCGGGGCGGTGCTGCAGTGCGTTTGTAAACGGTCTCTGGCAGGGCGGTGCAGCAGGGCGGTGCTGTGAGGGCGGTGTGTTTATGAAACGGTCTCTACAGCAGGGCGGTGCTGCGTGTGTTTATGAAGGGCGGTGCTGGTGCGTTGTAAGCGGTCTGTACAGCAGGGCGGTGCTGCGGTGCGTTTGTAAACGGTCTCTACAGCGGGCTGGTGCTGCGGTGTGTTTATAAACGGTCTCTACAGCAGGGCGGTGCTGCAGTGCGTTTTATGGCTTGGTCTCTACAGCAGGGCGGTGCTGCGGTGCGTTGTAAACGGTCTCTGCCGAAACGGTCTCTACAGCAGGGCGTTGCTGCAGTGTGTTATAAACGGTCTCACAGCAGGGGCAGTGCTGCAGTGTGTTATGAAACGGTCTCTCTACAGCAGGGCCGGTGCTGCGGTGTGTTGGCGAACGGTCTCTACAGCAGGGCGGTGCTGCAGTGCGTTTGTAAACGGTCTCTGGCAGGGCGGTGCTGCGGTCACCGTTGTAAACGGGTCTCTACAGGGGGCGGTGCTGCGGTGCGTTGTAAGCAGTCTCTACAGCAGGGGCGGTGCTGCGGTGTTTGTGAAGGGCGGTGCTGCGGTGTGTTGTAAGCAGTCTCTACAGCAGGGCGGTGCTGCGGTGTGTTTATAAACGGTCTCTACAGCAGGGGCGGTGCTGCGGTGTGTTTATGAAACGGTCTCTACAGCAGGGCCGGTGCTGCGGTGTGTTTATAAACGGTTCGTACAGCAGGGCGGTGCTGCGGTGTGTTTATAAAGCGGTCTCTACAGCAGGGGCGGTGCAGGTGTGTTTATGAGCTTGGTCTCTACAGCAGGGCGGTGCTGCGGTGTGTTTGTAAACGGTCTCCACAGCAGGGCGGTGCTGCGGTAAGCAGTCTTTGCTGCAGTGTGTTTGTAACGGTCTCTACAGCAGGGCGGTGCTGCAGTGTATTTGTAAGTGAATGCCACAGTGAGGGCGGTGCTACGGTGTTGTAACGGTCTCTACAGCAGGGGTGCGGTGGTCTCTACAGCAGGCGGTGCTGCAGTATAAACGGTCTGTACAGGGCAGTGGCGGTGGTGCTACAGCAGGGCGGTGAAACAGTGTGTTTGTAAACGGTCTCTACAGCAGGGGCGGTGCTCACAGCAGGGCGGTGCTACTGGTGTTGTTTAAACGGTCTCTACAGCAGGGCGGTGCTGCAGTGCGTTGTAAGCGGTCTCACAGGGCCGGTGCATGGGCCGGTGCTGCGTGCTGCGTTGTAAGCGGTCTCTACAGCAGGGCGGTGCTGCAGTGCGTTTGTAAACGGTCTCTAGCAGGCCCAGGGCGGTGCTTTGTAAGCTTGGTCTCTACAGGCGGGGCGGTGCTGCGGTATGTTGTAAACGGTCTGTAAACGGTCTCTACAGCAGGGCCGGTGCTGCGGTGCGTTGTAAGCGGTCTCTACAGCAGGGGCGGTGCTGCGGTGCGTTGTAAACGGTCTCTACAGCAGGGCGGTGCTGCGTGCGTTGTAAGCAGTCTCTACAGCAGGGGGCGGTGTCTCTACAGGGCCGGTGTGCGTTTGTAAACGGTCTCTACAGCAGGACCGGTGCTGCGGTGTGTTTGTAAACGGTCTCTACAGCAGGGCGGTGCTGCGGTGCGTTGTAAAGCGGGGCGGTCTCGTGTGTTGTACAGCAGGGCGGTGCTGCGGTGTGTTTGTAAGTTGGTCTCTACAGCAGGGGCGGTGCTGCGGTGCGTTTGTAAAGCGGTCTCTACAGCAGGGCGGTGCTGCGGTGTTTATGAAGCGGTCTGTACAGCAGGGCGTGCTGCGGTGTGTTTATGAAACGGTCTCACAGCAGGGCGGTGCTGTGTGTTTATAAACGGTCTCTACAGCAGGGCGGTGCTGCGTGTGCGTTGTAAACGGTCTCTACAGCAGGGCGTGTGTCTCTACAGCAGGGCCGGTGCTGCGGTGCGTTTATGAAACGGTCTCTACAGCAGGGCGGTGCTGCGGTGCGTTTATGAACGGTCTCTACAGCAGGGCTGCGGTGTGTAAGCGGTCTCTACAGCAGGGCAAAGGTGTGTTTATAAACGGTCTCTACAGCAGGGCGGTGCTGCGTGTGTTTATAAACGGTCTCTACAGCAGGGGCGGTGCTGCGGTGTGTTTGTAAACGGTCTCTACAGCAGGGCGGTGGTTGTTGTAAACGGTCTCTACAGCGGGCCTGCGGTGTGTTTATGAAACGGTCTCTACAGCAGGGGGCGGTGCTGCGGTGTGTGTTTATGAACGGTCTCTACAGCGGGGGCGGTGCTGCGGTGTGTTTATGAAACGGTCTCTACAGGGGCGGTGCTGCGGTGTGTTTGTAAACGGTCTCTACAGCGGGGCGGTGCTGCGTGTGTTTATAAACGGTCTCTACAGCGGGCCGGTGCTGCGGTGTGTTTATAAACGGTCTCTACAGCGGGGCGGTGCTGTTTTGAAACGGTCTCTACAGCAGGGCGGTGCTGCGGTGTGTTATAAACGGTCTCTACAGCAGGGCGGTGCTGGCGGTGTGTTTGTAAACGGTCTCACAGCAGGGCGGTGCTGCAGTGTGTTGTTTATGAAACGGTCTTGGTCTACAGCAGGGCCGGTGCTGGTGTGTTTATAAACGGTCTCTACAGCGGGGCGGTGCTGCGGTGTGTCTTGTAAGCAGTGTGTCTCTACGGCAGTGTGGGGCGGTGCTGCGGTGTGTTTATAAACGGTCTCTACAGCGGGGCGGTGCTGCGGTGTGTTTATGAAGCGGTCTCTACAGCGGGCGGTGCTGCGTGTGTTTGTAAACGGTCTCTACAGCAGGGGCGGTGCTCTACAGCAGGGCGTGCTGTGTTGTAAACGGTCTCTACAGCGGGGCCGGTGCTGCGGTGTGTTTGTAAACGGTCTCTACAGCAGGGCGGTGCTGCGTGTGTTTATAAACGGTCTCTACAGCAGGGCGGTGCTGCGGTGTTTTGTAAACGGTCTCTACAGCGGGGCGGTGCTGCGGTGTGTTTAAACGGTCTCTACAGCGGGCCGGTGCTGCGGTGTGTTGTAAACGGTCTCTACAGCAGGGCGGTGCTGCGGTGTGTTTGTAAACGGTCTCTACAGCAGGGCGGTGCTGCGGTGTGTTATAAACGGTCTCTACAGCAGGGCGGTGCTGCGGTGTGTTTATAAACGGTCTCTACAGCAGGGCGGTGCTGCGGTGTGTTTGTAAACGGTCTCTACAGCAGGGCGGTGCTGCGGTGTGTTTATAAACGGTCTCTACAGCAGGGCGGTGCTGCGGTGTGTTTATGAACGGTCTCCACAGCAGGGCCGGTGCTCGGTGTTTATGAAACGGTCTCTCACAGGGCCGGTGCTGCGGTGTTTATGAAACGGTCTCTACAGCAGGGCCGGTGCTGCGGTGTGTTTATGAAACGGTCTCTACAGCAGGACCGGTGCTGCGGTGTGTTTATGAAACGGTCTCTACAGCAGGGCCGGTGCTGCGGTGTGTTTATACCAGCACAGCTACATTCCCACGACAGCAAGTAGTTTTTGACAGCTGGTTACATGTCGTCGCTAATTCCTTTCAAGATCTCTAACAACACAACTATTTATACACGCACACGCACACGCATGACATACAAAAGCAAACGTGTCTCTACAGGTCGCTAACTAAAGCTCAGCTTCGCAATAAAACACACAGTGACGCCCTCGCTGTAACTTGCTGTGTTTCCCATGACCCGACTCCACCCTCATTATCACCACGATCACCTCCACCTCAATCCACGACACACAACATCGCGTGAGTGAAACGCGCTGTGACTAACCCACGCGAACCCTGACGTCAGCCTTGTCTAATGAGCGAGACGCGCTGTTACAATGTAACCCGCTGCGGGCTAATGTCGCTAAACACGCCTCTTTCTCCGTCCCAAGAGAAGCCCAGTTCAGACTGGCCAGCTCCAGTTACCGCAGTACCGGTTAACCTCAGAGAAGCATTTGCAATAGAAAGCGTATTGAACCGAGCCCTTGAGACCTCACGCAGCCGTGACACGGGTCCTGGATTACCGGCTGATTAACAGGATAATAACGCGCCCACTTACCCGAAATCCTGGTCCATAGACTTGAAGAAGAATTTGTAGACGCTGACCGGACGGTTGCTGAGCACATTTTAAAATCCGCCAGAGTCACTTTTTCGGGAGCAACGGGCAGCTTCACTAGATAAGGCGTCTCCTCCTCTTCGATATGATAGATTATTTTAGTTTCCGCCATGAGTGAAGCAAAAATAAATAAGGGGAGTGATTTTAGGAGGCGCTGCTGGGGAACAACATGAAACAGCAATATTAATAAATGAATAGAAATCTATGTGTTGTGGTAGAAGGCGCTGTCCCCCGGCTCCTGGCCCCTCTGTAGAAATGCATTGGCGGAGCAGCCTGTGGACCCTGCCTGCGCTCGGCTCTCGAACCAGCGTCTCTCCAGAGCAACAGGAAGGAGCCGTTCACGCTGGAATAGCTGCGCTCCCTGCGATTCTACACGGCAGTGCTGCCCCTAGCAGCGGCGGCGCGCAGGAACCTCACGTCGCAAATCCAATGGGCTCTTCACAAAAAAACAACGCGAGCACAGCCACAGCGAGCGCTAGAATTGTATAAAACACATCAACATCTTCTATATCTATCTAAATATCTATCCATCCATCCATCTACCTACCTTAAACTCTCTCTGGATCATCTCTCTCTATTAGAAAGTGGTTTAAATTATTTAAGTCTCTCTCTCTCTCTCTCTCTCTCTCTCTATTTGAAAGAGGTGTTATTTATTTTAAAGTATTTATATTGCGCTACGCTGATTTTGTTAAATAACCCTTTTGTTCGCATCCAAAGCTGGGTTTGTTACATTGAAAGTATTCTTCAGGCACGCCTGGCAGAAATCAGCCGATCTGTTCCTGGTAGATCTGAAATAACTCATCTTCAGGGTGGATTTCATGTATTTATTTGATTGCAATTCCTGAATTCTTTCCATGTTCCACGCAGGACTTCTCCCTCTAGTGGTTCAGACGGATCTTGTATAATTACATAATTGTACTCAGATATGCGGCCGCAGACGAGACTGTGTTTTGGACAGGACTGGCATCTCGTTTATTTTTTTTTTTTTTTTCTGCCTTCAGAATGATTTCAGCTCGAGTTACATTGTTTAGTTACACGGCGCTTTGTTTCTGGTCAGCGCTGTCATTCAAACATTGTTTTTGAGGCTGACTTTGAGATGACATCACTGCCAAGAACAGGCTGTGACGTCAGGTGAAATACCGGCAGCGGCCACCAGGTGGTGCACGGGAGCGGAGAAAGGGGAAGGCGCCGCGCTGTATCTGAAGATAAGCAGACAAACCTTCTGACAGAAGAGTTTCAGGGAGTTTATTACAAAACTACAATAACTGCAATAATATAACTACGAGAAAACACAATATAACCAGGAGAAAACACAATATAACCAGGAGAAAACACAATATAACCAGGAGAAAACACAATATAACCAGGAGAAAACACAATATAACCAGGAGAAAACACAATATAACCAGGAAAACACAATATAACCAGGAGAAAACACAATATAACCAGGAGAAAACACAATATAACCACGAGAAAACACAATATAACAGGAGAAACACATATAACCAGGAGAAAACACAATATAACCAGGAAAACACAATATAACCAGGAGAAAACACAATATAACTACAAGAGACAGACAGACAGACTGACACACACACACAGACAGACAGACAGAGAGACAGACAGAGACACACACACAGACAGACAGAGAGACACACACACAGACAGACAGAGACACACACACACAGACAGAGAGACACACACAGACAGACAGACAGACAGAGAGACACACACACAGACAGACAGACAGAGAGACACACAGACAGACAGACAGACAGAGAGACACACACACAGACAGACAGAGACAGACACACAGACACAGACAGAGAGACACACACACACACAGACAGACAGACAGGCAGACAGACACACAGACTTTGTTTTAGTTGTTGTAATGAAGAGACCACAGGGACACAGCGGGATCCAAAACAAGTGCTTTTATTGTTTAATTTCCCCGGTGCGAGAGAGTGAGAGATACTGAGAGAGTGAGAGTGAGTGATAGAGAGTGATAGTGATGGAGAGTGAGACTCGGCAGTGCACAAGCGTGGCCCCCCCTCATCATCGCTGTCACTCTCACAACACTGACCCGGACAGAAGAACACTCACCATACACTGAAATATATCCACATCCACATGTACTGTATATATATATATATATAGAGAGAGAGAGAGAGAGAGAGAGAGAGGAAAAACAACACGCGGCAAAGAGGATTCCTGAGAGAGCTGCAGGTCCCCGTGTGTGAATGCAAGTGCTCTGCAGTGCACAGAAGCAGTGACAGCGCTGGCTGTCTGGGTGTGTCTATACTGCAGTGCACAGAAGCAGTGATAGCGCTGGCTGTCTGGGTGAGTCTATACTGCAGTGCACAGATGCAGTGACAGCGCTGGCTGTCTGGGTGTGTCTATACTGCAGTGCACAGAAGCAGTGACAGCGCTGGCTGTCTGGGTGTGTCTATACTGCAGTGCTCAGAAGCAGTGACAGCGCTGGCTGTCTGGGTGTGTCTATACTGCAGTGCACAGATGCAAAGCGTCTCATACTGGGAGTTTATAGACCAGCGGAGCCCAGTCCAGCCCTCGAGATCCGCTCCAGTCCGTCTCTCCGCAGCGCACATGACAATGACATC
>CM072682.1:34132527-34170027 GCA_036884735.1 Huso huso
TCCTTTGCGGTCTGGAGTTCAAAACATTACAGCATGATTCAAACTGGCCTCCTCCCTCCCTCCCTCCCCCTCCCTCTCTCTCTCCGCTATCCATCTCAACATCTGTGTTGTTTTCTTTGCTCTTCTCTCCCTCCCTCAGTGTGACGTTTAAGAAGCTGGAGTCTGTTTTGTTTTTCTTTAAAGAAAGTCAACGAGTTCATGAGGAGAGAAGGAAGAGAAGGAGGGAGCCAGGGCAGGGAGTGAAGGGAACGAGATAGGGGAGGAGAAGGTTTCACCACCTCTCCTCCTCCCCTCCCCTCCTCTCCCCCTTCCTCCTCCCCTCCCCTCTCCCCTCCCCTCTCCTCCTCCCTCCCTCTCTCCCCCTTCCCCTCCTCCCTCCCCCCTCCCTTCCCCCTCCTCTCTCTCCCCTCTCCCCCCCCTCCTCCTCCTCTCCTTCCCTCCTCCCTCTCCCCTCTCCCCCTCCCCTTCCCCTCCTCCTCCTCTCCCCTTCCCCTCCTCCTCTCCCCCCTCTCCCCTTCCCCCTCCTCCCCTCTCCCCTCCCCCTCCTCTCTCTCTCCTCCCCTCTCCCTTCTCCCCTCGCTCCCATCTTTCCCTCTCTCTCGTGTGTTTGGTTCACAGAATTGCTGACTCAGAAAAAAAAATAATAATATATCCAAAAATAAGAGAGAGAGAGAGAGAGAGAGAGAGAGAGAGAGAGAGAGAGAGAAAGAAAAATCTTTGCTTGTTTTATAGATTTTAAAAAGGACTCAATTTGGCATCCAGGTCTATTCCTTAGAATTCTTGAGAGCGGTGTAGGGGGTAAAATTTATGACATCATTAAGTCAATGTATACAGAGAATAAGTGTGGTGTGAAAATTGGAAACCAAAGAACAGGGTTTTTTCACCCAAGGGCGTGGAGGAGACAGGGCTGCAGTCTGAGCCCAACACTGTTCAACATCTACATCAACGAGTTGGCTACGGTGCTGGAACAGTCTGCAGCCCCTGGCATCACTCTACCGACAAAGAAATCAAATTCCTGCTCTATGCAGATGACCTGGTCCTGCTGTCACCCACAGAGCAGGGGTTGCAGCAGAGCCTGGCACTGCTAGAGCATTACTGTCAGGGGAAATGGGCACTGACAGTAAACCTGGACAAGACCAGAGTTATGGTATTCCAGAAGAAAGCCAGATCTCAGGGAAACAGGTACCACTTCACCCTGGGAAACAACACCCTGGAGCACAGCACCAGCTACAATTACCTGGGTCCAAAAATCAGTCAGGCCTGGGAACTTCAACCTGGCTATAAATGCATTAAGAGATAAAGCGCGAGGGCTTTTTATGCAATAAAGAATCGGCTATACAAAATTAAACCACCAATAAAAATTTGGCTAAAAATTTTCGACAGCATAATAAAGCCAATCCTTCTGTATGGTAGTGAAGTATGGGGTCCCCCTTATGAACCCTGATTATAAAAATGGGATCAAAGCCCCATAGAGAATTTCCATCTGAATTCTGTAAACACCTCCTGCAGGTTCACAGGAGTGCAGCCAATAAGCGCTTGCAGGGCTGAATTGGGCGGTTCCCCTTACTCCACTCCATACCAAGCGCTCAACTACTGGGTCCATCTACAGCAGGCTGATCCGCAGTCCTACCACCACACTGCACTGCGGAGCTGCTCACAGCCCCCCACAAGAGAATCCCCTCAGTAGAATGGTACTGAAGCTCAGCCAAATAAGTCAAATTAATACCAGCGAGCTTCAGAACACCACCAACAAAAACTCCCAGCACAAAAATGAAACAAATTCATCTAAATCTGGAAAACAATTATAAAGTACATTGGAATAACGAAATTGAATCACACAATAAATTACAATGCTATCTGGCCTAAAAAAAGAATTTACCCTGGCAGAATATCTGGTCAGGGTCAAAAACACAAAACATAGACAGATCCTGACCAAGTACAGACTCAGTGACCACAGCCTGGCCATCGAAACTGGGCGGCACAAAAAAACCTGGATTGCCAAAGAAAAAAGGCTGTGCGGTCACTGTGATCTGGGAGAGGTAGAAACAGAAATGCACTTCCTGTTGTCCTGCCCAAAATACACAGAGATACGGGAGAGATATATCCCCCAATTCAAAAAACAAATGGCAGAGTTTAACCTCCTCTCCAATTGAGTAAAATCCCCATCCTTCTAGGAGAGGAGGAGCGAACTGCAAATCTAGCAGCACAGTATGTGTCTGCCTGCCACAACCTGAGGGACAGTGTGTGACACCCTGCATACACGACCAGGGGTTACTGGTGATGAGGAAGGAGGGAGGGAGGGAGGGAGGAAAGAGGGAGGGAGGGAGGGAGGGGAGGGAGGAGGTAGTTATATTGTTCAAAGGAAGGAACAATGGTTTTGTGTTTGTTATGTTCTGTAATTGTATTTCTGTTTTATTATTTCTGTTTTGTATTATAAAAGCTTTGGCAATACCTGAGCGCTCTCGTCATGCCAATAAAGCATTTTGAATTTGAATTTGAATTTGAATTTGAGAGAGAGAGAGAGAGAAAGAGACAGAGAGATCTGTGCAGGCCTCCACTACAGAACCCCCCTCCCTGCAGTTCAGCATCTCCTCCCTTTTCCATCCTGCACTCCCCTCGCTCTCCCCCCCGTACCCCTGTCCCGTGCACTGACCCCTGCGCGTGCCGGCGCTGGCTCCGCTGCGGTTCTGTTTCAGAGGGGGGGTGACAGAGAGATGGAAGAGCCTGCGCTCGTGCAGCCCGCAGTAGTGGTGGTGCAGGTGGCAGGAGTAGAGACCCTGGTCGGGAGGCTGCAGGTCGGAGATGGACAGGGAGAAGTCTCCCCTGGAGAAAGCCGCCTCTGAAATGTTCATCTTCTGCCGGATGAAGAGGGGTGCAGTGTTGGCGCTGCCCCCGAGGCGTACAGGTCCACCAGCCGGTCAGCGCGGTCCTGCCCCACGCCGGGGCCCTGCCGGTCCCAGTGCACCACCTGCTGCTCCCCCTCGCTGTGCTGCTCCGTCCACACAGCCCTGCGGTTCACACAGGGCAGAGCCACCATGCTGCCAGCCAGCGCCACGACAACCACCTTCTCACCATCCCAGAACCGTGTGCTCCTACCTGCGGAGAGTGAGCTGGGGGAGAGCAGATGGGGGTGTGTGTCGGGGTGCAGTGTTATGGGGTGCAGTGTGTCGGGTACCTGACTTGGTGAGGTTCAGTGATCTTGGTGCTCTCGCACAGGTGGCAGTAATGATGGTGCAATGTTATGGGGGCAGTGTTACCTGACTTGGGGGTTCAGTTGATCTTGGTGGTACAGATGGCAGTAATGATGGTGCAGTGGTTCAGTGTTGGACTTGGTGAGGTTCAGTTGGATCTTGGTCTCGCACAGATGGCAGTAATGATGGTGCAGTGTTATGGGGGTGCAGTGTGTCGGGGTACCTGACTTGGTGAGGTTCAGTTGGATCTTGGTGCTCTCGTACAGATGGCAGTAATGATGGTGCAGTGTTATGGGGGTACAGTGTGTCGGGGTACCTGACTTGGTGAGGTTCAGTTGGATCTTGGTGCTCTCGTACAGGTGGCAGTAATGATGGTGCAGTGTTATGGGGGGTGCAGTGTGTCGGGGTACCTGACTTGGTGAGGTTCAGTTGGATCTTGGTGCTCTCGTACAGATGGCAGTAATGATGGTGCAGTGTTATGGGGGTGCAGTGTGTCGGGGTACCTGACTTGGTGAGGTTCAGTTGGATCTTGGTGCTCTCGTACAGATGGCAGTAATGATGGTGCAGTGTTATGGGGGTGCAGTGTGTCGGGGTACCTGACTTGGTGAGGTTCAGTTGGATCTTGGTGACTTACAGATGGCAGGTGCAGTCATGGGGGTTGGGTACCTTGGTGAGGTTCAGTTGGATCTTGGTGATTACAGGTGGCAGTAATGATGGTGCAGTGTTATGGGGGCAGTGTGTGGGGTACCTGACTTGGTGAGGTTCAGTTGGATCTTGGTGCTCTCGTACAGATGGCAGTAATGATGGTGCAGTGTTATGGGGGTGCAGTGTGTCGGGCACCTGACTTGGTGAGGTTCAGTTGGATCTTGGTGCTCGTACAGATGGCAAGATGATGGGAATGCAGTGTTAATGATGGTGCAGTGTTACCTGGAGGTTCAGTTGGATCTTGGTGCTCGTACAGATGGCAGTAATGATGGTGCAGTGGTCGGGGGTGCAGTGTCGGGGTACCTGACTTGGTGAGGTTCAGTTGGATCTTGGTGCTCTCGTACAGATGGCAGTAATGATGGTGCAGTGTTATGGGTACCTGACTTGGTGAGGTTCAGTTGGATCTTGGTGCTCGTACAGATGGCAGTAATGATGGTGCAGTGTTATGGGGGTGCAGTGTGTCGGGGTACCTGACTTGGTGAGGTTCAGTTGGATCTTGGTGCTCTCGTACAGATGGCAGTAATGATGGTGCAGTGTTATGGGGGTGCAGTGTGTCGGGTACCTGACTTGGTGAGGTTCAGTTGGATCTTGGTGCTCTCGTACAGATGGCAGTAATGATGGGCAGTGTTAATGATCGGGGTACCTGACTTGGTGAGGTTCAGTTGGATCTTGGTGCTCTCGTACAGATGGCAGTAATGATGGTTATGGGGGTGCAGTGTGTCGGGTACCTGACTTGGTGAGGTTCAGTTGGATCTTGGTGCTCTCGTACAGATGGCAGTAATGATGGTGCAGTGTTATGGGGGTGCAGTGTGTCGGGGTACCTGACTTGGTGAGGTTCAGTTGGATCTTGGTGCTCTCGTACAGATGGCAGTAATGATGGTGCAGGTTGCAGGAGTAGATTCCCTTGTCACCTGGACCCACGTCTGGAAAACAGAGAGAGAGAGAGCTTACACAGCGCCACTGAGCCCGTCTGCCAGTGTCTCAATCTGTGTCTCTGTGCCTCAGTGTCTCAATCTGTGTCTCTGTGCCTCAGTCTCTCAATCTGTGTCCCTGTGCTGCCTCAGTCTCTCTGTGCCTCTGTGCCTCAGTCTCTCACTGTCTCAGTCTCTCCGTGTCTCAGTCTCAGTCTCTCCGTGTCTCAGTCTCTCAGTCTCCCTGTGTCTCTGTGTCTCCGTCTCTCCGTGTCTCCTTGTCTCCTTGTCTCCCTGTCTCAGTCTCTCCTTGTCTCCCTGTCTCAGTCTCCCCGTGTCTCTGTGTCTCCGTGTCTCTCTGGGAGCCTCACCTCTGATGATGAGAGAGAAGTTCCCCTCAGTGAAGGCGGAGGGCAGCATGCTGACCCTGCCCTGGTTGTTGGAGTTGTACAGCCGCTGGTCCCCTGCGGAGAACATGTCACACACCCGCTCCACCTTGTAGTCCCGGCCTGGGGGGTACAGGTCCCAGTGCACCACACGCTGCCGGTCCGACAGCCCGTCCTGAGTCCACACCATGCGCTGGCTCTGGCACTGCAGTACCGCCTTCGAGCCAGCGGGGGCGGTCATATTATACACCGCCACCACCACACTCTCCCCATTCGCCTGGGCTGCAGGGAGAGAGAGGGGGAGAGGATGAGAGGGGGAGAGGAGGAGAGGGAGAGAGAGAGAGCTAGAGAGAGAGAGAGAGAGAGAGAGGGGGGGGAGAGAGAGGGGAGAGGAGGAGAGAGAGAGAGAGAGGGGAGAGAGAGGGGAGAGAGAGAGAGGGGGAGAGAGAGGGGAGAGAGAGAGAGAGAGGAGAGAGAGGGGGGGGAGAGAGAGAGAGGGAGAGGGAGGGGGAGAGAGAGGGGGAGAGAGAGAGAGGAGAGAGAGAGGGGAGAGGAGAGAGAGGGGAGAGAGAGAGGGGGGAGAGAGAGAGAGAGAGGGGGAGAGAGGGAGAGAGAGAGAGGGGGAGAGGGTTGTGAGGGGAGAGGCAGGGAGAGGGAGTGTGCAGTGCTGTGTTGTGCAGTGCAGTGCTGTGTTGTGCAGTGCAGTGCTGTGTTGTGCAGTGTTGTGTTGTGCAATGCTGTGCAGTGTTGTGCAGTGCAGTCTTGTGCAGTGCAGTGCAGTGCAGTTGCATTGTGTTCCTGTTCTTTGTGAACTCACCTGCAGTGAAGAGCAGGGCTGTGCGCACTGAAACACAAACACACACAACAATGCAGGTTATTATTATTATTATTATTATTATTATTATTATTATTATTATTTAGTCACTCAGAGCTGCATCCTCTCCACTCAGAGCTGCATTGCATCCTCTCCACTCAGAGCTGCATCCTCTCCACTCAGAGCTGCTTCCTCTCCCTCGTGTTCCCTGCACAGTCACAGTGCTGAAGCACGCAGATATCTGCTTCATTGTGCTCGTGTTCCCTGCACAGTCACAGTGCTGAAGCACGCAGATATCTGCTTCATTGTGCTCGTGTTCCCTGCACAGTCACAGTGCTGAAGCACGCAGATATCTGCTTCATTGTGCTCGTGTTCCCTGCACAGTCACAGTGCTGAAGCACGCAGATATCTGCTTCATTGTGCTCGTGTTCCCTGCACAGTCACAGTGCTGAAGCACGCAGATATTTGCTTTTGCTTCCCAGTGTTCCCTGCAGTCATCTGGTGCTGAAGCCCCCAGAGTTACCCTGCTGTGACAAATAAACATCTGCACAGTCACAGACAGAGTCACACTACCAGCCATATTCTGCCTCTCTCCCCTGCCTCTCTTCCCATCCCCCCTCTGATCTCTCTCTCCCCAAATAAACATCTGGTTTCTGCCCCTCCCCATCCTCCCAAGCCTCAGTCCCCCCCCTCCCCTGTGACTGTGAGGACTGACCCTCATCAGCTTCCTGACTGACCAAACCAGAGAGAGTCACACTGCCAGCCATCCTCCCCTCTGCCTCTCTCTCCCTCTGCCTCTCTCTCTCCCCCATCCTCCCCTCTGCCTCTCTCTCCCTGCTTCTCTCTCTCCCCCTCTCCCCCTGCTCTCTGCCTCTTTTCTCTCCCTCCTCTCTCTCTCTCTCTCCTTCCTCTCTCCTCTCTCTCTCCTCTCTGTTCCCTCTCCCTCTCTGCTCTCTGTTCTCTCCCTCTCTCTCCCCGCTCTCTCTCTCTCCCCCTCTCTCCCACACAGAGACACAGGGGGCTGTGATTGGTCAGATGGAAGATGAAAGCCAACGGCGTCACGGTAACGAGAACCACATGGCTGTCTGAGAGCTGGACTCACGGAGCACAGCCCCAGAGAGACAGACAGAGAGACAGAGACAGAGAGGCACAGCAATCACCCAGCACAGCCCCAGAGAGACAGAGACAGAGAGACACAGCAATCACCCAGCACAGCCCCAGAGAGACAGAGACAGAGAGACACAGCAATCACCCAGCACAGCCCCAGAGAGACAGACAGAGAGACAGAGACAGAGAGACACAGCAATCACCCAGCACAGCCCCAGAGAGACAGAGACAGAGAGGCACAGCAATCACCCAGCACAGCCCCAGAGAGACAGAGACAGAGAGACAGAGACAGAGAGACACAGCAATCACCCAGCACAGCCCCAGAGAGACAGACAGAGAGACAGAGACAGAGAGGCAGAGAGACAGAGACAGAGAGACACAGCGATCACCCAGCATAGCCCCAGAGAGACAGAGACAGAGAGACACAGCAATCACCCAGCACAGCCCCAGAGAGACAGACAGAGAGACAGAGACAGAGAGGCAGAGAGACAGAGACAGAGAGACACAGCAATCACCCAGCACAGCCCCAGAGAGACAGAGACAGAGAGGCAGAGAGACAGAGACAGAGAGACACAGCAATCACCCAGCACAGCCCCAGAGAGACAGACAGAGAGACAGAGACAGAAAGACACAGCAATCAGCTCTGTGCCGAGGCAGCCAGACAGGCTGAGCTAATCCCAGTATCATGTTTCACATGTTCAATTCCCTGCACACACTCACAGCACGATTACTGCACTCGACTGCTGTGGATACAACTGGAAGAAAACCCGCTCAGACTCCCTGACTCGAGGAGGGACGGAGGGAGCAGCTCAGTCTCCCCGAGTCGAGGGAGGGAGGGAGGGGGGAGCAGCTCAGTCTCCCCGAGTCGAGGGAGGGAGGGGGAGCAGCTCAGTCTCCCCGAGTCGAAGGAGGGAGGGAGGGAGCAGGTCAGTCTCCCTGAGTCGAGGGAGGGAGGGAGGGAGGGAGGGAGCATTTCAGTCTCCCTGAGTCGAGGGAGGGAGGGAGGGAGGGAGGGAGGCAGCATTTCAGTCTCCCTGAGTCGAGGGAGGGAGGGAGGGAGGGAGCAAGTCAGTCTCCCTGAGTCGAGGGAGGGAGGGACAGAGGGAGGGAGCAGTTCAGTCACACACACACAGACACGGACACACACACTCACACACACACACACTCACACACACACACACACTGACACACACACACACACTCACACACACAATCTCCACAAACAAGCCAGAGGCTTCCTGCACAGCGACAGCGTGATATAAACACTCCGCAATCTCCACAAACAGCTTCTTCACATACACAGACAGCTTCTTCACATACACAGACACAGACAGCGCTACTTCTGCACTCACTCGGTAGGATGGCTTGGTTTCTAGCTGTATTGTGAGCTGCTGTGCTCCGGGGCAGCAGCGCTGCGTCCCCACACGCTCTCTCCCACTCGCACATGAACACCTCGGCGTGATTTTTATTTCCAGCGTTATTTACGCGTTAACTGGAGCGATACGAGCACGACATCATGAGCGGAGTCCCTTTATATAAACTAATGCATGTAAAGAGCATCCGGGCACGCGAGCTGTGACCCAGTCAGATGAATCCACGCGCGTACTCTAAAGAAACACGCCAGCAAACAGACACGACCATCGTTACAATCCACCCAGAAAGCACAGTGTGCGCGATTGATTACCTTGAAGCAGCGAGACGAACAGCACCAGCAGCGCGCTGCTTGCAGACTCCATCTTCTCTTCGACTGGACCGAAAACACCCCCTGAAAACAAACCAAGTGATTTCACAACCACCGAACAAAACCGAGTTTAGAAGCGACGTAACTCCACCGCGATGGAACGGATCGGAATGCTGCGTTCTTCTCGGGTTCGGAGACCGGTTCGAAGGTTCGAAGGTTCGGAGATGCGAAGGTTCGGACTCGCTGCGTGTTTCGACCAGCGATAAACAGCAAGGCGAGACTGAAGTCCGGCTGTCTGTGCAGCTGGACTGTGTCCCTCTCCGTCTCTCCTCCCTCTCCCCTCCCCTCTCCTCCTTTCCCAGCCTCTCTCTCTCCCCCTCTCCCTCTCCCAGCCGGCAGCCAGGTGCGCTTTTATGACTTTCTGAGCCTCCCATGTCTCGCCTCGCACGTTGCTTCTTTGTTACGCGCAGTATCCCGTGCTGAGAGTTTTACCCTGCTTTGCAATGCGCTGGGATATCTCCAGACAGAGTAACTATCCTCCTCCCTGTCCGCTGCTCTTCACAATCCGCGCTGTCTTTCTCTGCCGTCTCCAGCTCGACTCGTCGTGGATCACATCGCTCATACCGGGATGTATCTCGATACTAGAACGAAATCTCTGCGTCTTCTCTGAGTTCAATTCAATTCAAATGGGCTTTACTGGCATCTCACTCTCCCCCTTTCTCTCTCTCTCAGCCTCTATCCTCTCTCCCTCTCTCCTTCCCTCCCCTCTTTCTCTCCATCTCCTCTCTCCCTCTCTCCTCTTTCTCTCCATCTCTTCTCTCCCTTCCCCTCCCCTCTTTCTCTCCATCTCCTCTCACCCTCTCTCCTCCTCTCCCTCCTCTCACCCTCTCCATCTCTCCTCCTCTCTCCCCTCTTTCTCTCCATCTCCTCTCACTCTCTCCCTCCCCTCCATCTCCTCTCACCCTGCTCTCTCCCTCTCTCCCTCTCCTCCCCCCTCCCCTCTCCCTCCCTCCCTCCCCTGCTCCTCTCCCCTCTCTCCCTCCCTCCCTCTCTCGGCTGTTTCTCTTTAGTTTGGTTGCTGTGTTTTTGTGTTTGATCGTTTCCAGTCCTCTCTTATTAAACTCACCGCGCTGCACGTTCTGCTGACTTCTTGTTTTTCATTTTATTTTTATTTTCCGTCTCCCCTCCCTTGGTGCTGTAAGTAGGTCAGTGTAATCTGAAAGCTGTTGATTAAAAACAGACCCGAAGCCGCGGAATCGCGCTGCGCCCGCAGGGCAGGCTGGAAAGAAAGCGCGGATTAAGCAACGAGCAGCGCCCCCTGCTGCGCGGTCAAGGGACTGACGGACAGACGAGTCCAAGGAGGGCCGAGGGACCGGGCTGTCTCTACAGCTCAGAATGCAAGGAGGGACCAGGCTGTCTCTACAGGGACCGGGCTGTCTCTGCAGGGACCGGGCTGTCTCTACAGCTCAGAATGCAAGGAGGGACGAGGGACCAGGCTGTCTCTACAGGGACTGCAGGGGGCTGTCTCTGCAGGGACCGGGCTGTCTCTACAGCTCAGAATGCAAGGAGGGACGAGGGACCAGGCTGTCTCTACAGGGACCGGGCTGTCTCTGCAGGGACCGGGCTGTCTCTGCAGGGACCGGGCTGTCTCTACAGCTCAGAATGCAAGGAGGGACGAGGGACCGGGCTGTCTCTGCAGGGACCGGGCTGTCGCTGCAGGGACCGGGCTGTCTCTACAGCTCAGAATGCAAGGAGGGACGAGGGACCAGGCTGTCTCTGCAGGGACCGGGCTGTCTCTACAGGGACCGGGCTGTCTCTGCAGGGACCGGGCTGTCTCTGCAGCTCAGAATGCAAGGAGGGACGAGGGACCAGGCTGTCTCTACAGGGACCGGGCTGTCTCTACAGGGACCGGGCTGTGCAGCTCAGAATGCAAGGAGGGACGAGGGACCAGGCTGTCTCTACAGGGACCGGGCTGTCTCTGCAGGGACCAGGCTGTCCCAGGTTCTGAACCTCATTCAGGGTGTGAATCTGGACGCCCCGAGTTCCTGTCCAGCTGGCTCTGGGTCACTGTGGTCACTGCGCTGACCTGAACCACACGGCTTCGAAACAAAACTGACTTCAAATAGAAAAAAACAGCAAAAACAGCATTTCCTTCTTTCTTTATTTCTCCAGCTGTCCTCTTTTCCCTCTGGACACTCATCACTCTTCAATGCACTTTACTTGCTCTTATCTGCCCCCTATTTTACTGCATTTAATCCTGTACTTTAGGGTACTGTAATCTGTCAAGTGTTATTTAATCTGTAGTGTTTTGTATTTAATTATATGCTGATGTAACTATCACTGACACTGTTATCTGCTCCGTTATTGAATCGTATTTTGTCATATTCTTGTACTTGCTAGAACCAAAGTCATTGTATTTATCTTGCTCTTAATTGTATTAATACTTGTACTGTGATTCTTGAAATGTATTTTTGTTTACGACTGTAAGTCGCCCTGGATAAGGGAGTCTGCTAAGAAAAATAAATAATAATAATAATAATAATAATAATAATAATAATAATAATAACAAAGTCAGCGATGATGTGGCCGGACTGTGCATGTGATCTGGACAGAATCTCAAGAGGAGGTCAGAGAATCTCAGAGAGAGAGAGAGAGAGAGAGAGAGAGAGAGAGAGAGAGAGAGAGAGAGACTGCACACTGACACAGAGAGAGGGAGAGAGAGAGAGAGAGAGAGACAAACAGCAGGGAGAGAGAGAGAGAGAGAGAGAGTGCAGACAGAGAGAGAGAGAGAGAGAGAGAGAGAGAGAGAGCCAGACAGCAGGGAGAGAGAGAGAGAGAGAGAGAGCAAATTAACCAGACAGAAGGGAGAGAGAGAGAGAGATACACTGTAGAGAGAGAGAGAGAGGTTTATTTAGCATTGGGAAAACAGAGAGTCATGCCAACAGCTTATTGAATTGAATTGAATTGAATTGAGAGAGAGAGAGAGCCAGACAGAGAGAGAGAGAGAGACGGCCAGACAGCAGGGAGAAAGAGAGAGAGAGAGAGAGAGAGAGAGAGAGAGAGAGACGGCCAGACAGCAGGGAGAGAGAGAGCCGCAGCGAGGCTCCGTGTTCCCTCAGCTCCAGAGAGCTAAAACCTTAAAACCTTAACATTGAACACAGGGCGGCACTGCCACCTAGTGGCTGCTGAGGAGCGCTGCAGAACTGACAAGCACAAAACAAAAAAAGGTTTTGAGAAAGTTTGGAGTGAATCTGCAGCTGGTAAGCGGACGGGCTCTGTGGGGCTGAGCAGCCTCCCGTCGCTGTGACACGACAGAGACGGGCAGAGACAGGGGCTCGTCAACAAAGCTGTTTATTTCATGTGATTCAGATTTACAGTCAGTCCATCAGTGAGTCTGCAGCTGTGCTGAGTCTGTCTCATTGCCCTGGTCCTTCATGGGTCTGTCTCATTGCCCTGGTCCTTCATGGGTCTGTCTCACTGCCCCGCCCCTCCGCCTCACTGCCCCGCCCCTCAGTCTGATTTGCCCTGGTACTGTTTCACGTAGATTTTGGGCGTCTGCCAGCCTTCAGGAGCTTTCCTGAGCCCCGCCCTCATCCAGATCTGCTTGAGATCCTTCTCGAACCGGCCCTGAGAGGGAGAGAGAGGGAGAGAGAGAGAGAGGAGTTACACAAGACCAAAAACAAAAACAACTACTGACCAAATACAGATTGAGCGACCACACATTAGCAATGGAAAAGGGTCGACACAGAGCCACGTGGAGACCCAGAGAGAGGAGACTGTGTGAGCACTGTGAGTTAGACCACATAGAGACAGAGCTCCACTTCCTACTGCACTGCCCCAAATACAAGCTGCTCAGGGACACATTCATACCCAAATTCACGAGGCACATCAGTGACTTCAGAAACTGAAAAACTACACATATTTTTAGGAGAGGTGGGGATAACATGTGCACTAGCTGGAGAATATGTGACTGCCTGCCACAGTCTAAGAGAAACAAATTAACCTGCACTGAAAATTGTCTTTTCATTGTGTCTGTTTATACACTGTACCTGTCTGTTTGTAGGTTTATTTTGCTTTGGCAAAACTTGTTTATTCCTGTCATGCCAATAAAGCTTATTGAATTGAATTGAATTGAATTGAATACTGATACACAGAGACAGAGTTTGGAGACGCACCTGTTTTCTCTTCCTCCTCCTCCTCTCCTCTCCCTCTCTCCTCCTCTCCTCCCTCTCTCTCTCCTCTCCCTCTCCTCTCCTCTCTCCTGTTTTCTTCCCCTCCTCCCCTCCTCTCCCTCTCCTCCCTCAGGAACTTGGTTCTCTCCTCCAGTTTCTTCTCCCCTCTCTGGGTTCCTCTCCTCCCCTCCTCCTCTCTCTCCCTCTCCTCCTCCTCTCCTCTCCTCTCTATAAATATCTCCCCTCTCCTCCCCTCTCTCTCTCCTCTCCTCTCTCCTCCCCTCTCTCACACTCACCTGTTTTCTCTTCCTCCTCCCCTCGCTCACTCTCCTCCTCAGGAACTTGGTTCTCTTCAGCAGTTTCTTGTATTTGTGTTGGGTTCCTCTTCCCTCTGGGATCCTCCTCTCATTCCTCCTCCTCCCTCTCTCTCTCCTCTCCTCCTCTCTCGGGGGGACTCCTCTCCTCTCTCCTCCTCCTCCCCTCTCTCACACTCACCTGTTTTCTCTTCCTCCTCCCAGGGGAGACACGCCATCTTCCTGGGAACCTCTCTCCCTCCTCCTCCTCCCTCTCTCTCCTCCTCTTGAGGGAACTCACCTGCGGCTGCTCACCTGCCCCTGCCACAGGGGCCTCTCTCCTCCACAGCACCTCACACTCCTCCAGAGAACTTGGTCCTGAGAGGAGGGGGGGTTTCTCAGCAGTTTTTGTGGGAGGTTCAGGGAGAGAGGGGGATCTCGAGCACATTCTTGCAGAGCAGTGGGAGGGCAGCGAGAGAGGAGGGAGAGAGTGGTGGGGGGGGCAGGCGTGGCAGCTCCCCCTCACTGCTCCCACTGGGGAGCAGCTGGATGATGGTGGCGCTCTCCTGTGGTGGCAGGGAGTAGCGCAGGGAGAGCCAGCTCTCCAGGGGAGACACGGCCATCTTCCTGGGAACCAGGGCCTCCTCCAGCTCGTGCTCCAGAGCCAGCCAGCGCTGGGGGGGCCGCCCCCAGGGAACAGCACTGCGGCTGCAGTACCCGGCCCTGCCACAGGGGGGCCAGCTCAGCACCACAGCACCACACACTGGCCTTCCAGAGAACTGCAGGCAGCCTGAGAGGGGGGGGAGAGAGAGAGAGAGGGAGAGAGGAAGGGAGGGAGAGAGACAGAGAGAGAGAGAGAGAGAGATTTAATTACAGCAAATAAATGTCATTCCTAACTATCCCACGCACAGCAGTGCTGAATTAAAGGCACAATCGCACTCTGCGTGGCCCCAGGCGTGGTTCAGGGACCGTGGGGGCCCGGCGATGAGCTCACCTGAGAAGAGAGAGGAGGCCGCGCGCAGGTGAGCCGGGATCCGCGACAGAAACATGCTGAACAATTCACTGTCCTTCAAAACACTGCAGAGAGAGAGAGAGAGAGAGAGAGAGACGTCTGAGGGGAACTGGAACAGCAACAACAGGAATATACAACAACGCGTGTGACTTTATAATACCCCTCAGAGAACATGTGTGACTTTATAATACCCCTCAGAGAACGCGTGTGACTTTATAATACCCCTCAGAGAACGCGTGTGACTTTATAATACCCCTCAGAGAACGTGTGACTTTATAATAATACCCTCAGAGAACGTGTAGACTTTATAATACCCCTCAGATGTGTGACTTTATAATACCCCTCAGAGAACGTGTGACTTTATAATACCCTCAGAGACTTTGTAATACCTCAGGCAGAGACTTTATGACTTTATAATACCCCTCAGAGAACGTGTATGTGACTTTATAATACCCCTCAGAGAACGCGTGTGACTTTATAATACCCCTCAGAGAACGTGTGTGACTTTATAACACCCCTCAGAGAACGTGTGTGACTTTATAACACCCCTCAGAGAACGCGTGTGACTTTATAATACCCCTCAGAGAACGCGTGTGACTTTATAATACCCCTCAGAGATAATACCCTGTGACTTTATAATACCCCTCAGAGAACGTGTATGACTTTATAACACCCCTCAGAGAACGTGTGTGACTTTATAATACCCCTCAGAGAACGTGTATGACTTTATAACACCCCTCAGAGAACGTGTGTGACTTTATAACACCCCTCAGAGAACGCGTGTGACATTCTTAACATGTTTTAAGCCGACAGGTGTCACTTGAAACAGAAAGGACGCTGTTAAAAACGTGACACTTCCTGTGTTGTCTGTGTAGTTTTTCATACCAGTCAATGGCAATGAGAAAGCGAAAGGAAGTGACATCATGCAATGAACCCGTCAGCGTGCAGCATGTAGAGCTGGGGGGTCTGGAAATACAGCTATTGGGGGTTTAGATTAGAGGCGAGTTAATAATAATAACCCGCCGGTCACAGTCCCCTCCCCCCCTGCTATTACATACAGCAGTAGGAAGTTATTATTACAAATACAAAACAATCTTTATCACAGATATTACGTCTGTCTGACTCCGGTAAAGAATTCGTAACGGATTCGCGCACACCGCTGTCACCCCAAACCTCAGATTTGGGTGTTATTAAAATAAACGAAACCGTAACTTACCCGCTCCCAACACCGCAATGTGACCCGCTGCTACACTTCCTGTCGCACACTTTCACACGCCCCTCCCGGAAACAAGAGTTCCGTATTTGGGACCGGTCAGGAATGGATGCCGGACGAGTCGGATTGTTTAGAAAGGCACACGGCTGAATCGGATCGTATATTCTGCATTACACTAGAAATGATCTAACCCTGAATACGGCGCTTCACAAAACAAAACGAGCCGACACGCACACAGACAGCTAACCCTCAGGACCGACTTCCGCAACAAATCTGATTCAAATAATTTCATTTGTAATTCAAAAGAAATGCTTCCTCCCCGCCCGTAGACACCCTGCTGCCTTGTATTTATTTTTATTAATATTTCTATTTTTTGGAGGTTGTTACTGTAATTTGAACCACGAACGAGTCAAAGTCATGCGTTTATATTCCACTGTGCACTGCTGTCTGTTGGGAACTGCAGTTCATCCCTCCGCCACTAGAGGGGGTAGTCGACAATGCCTTGTACAAGGCAGCGGGTTTGAGTGGCTCAGTGGTTAAAGAAAGAGCTGGGCTGCAGTGTGGAAGGCAGCGTGTTTGAGTGGCTCAGTGGTTAGAGAGCTGGGCTGCAGTGTGGAAGGCAGCGGGTTTGAGAGGCTCAGTGGTTAGAGAGCTGGGCTGCAGTGTGGAAGGCAGCGGGTTTGAGTGGCTCAGTGGTTAGAGAGCTGGGCTGCAGTGTGGAAGGCAGCGGGTTTGAGTAGCTCAGTGGTTAAAGAGCTGGGCTGCAGCGGGTTTGAGTGGCTCAGTGGTTAGAGAGCTGGGCTGCAGTGTGGAAGGCTGCGGGTTTGAGTAGCTCAGTGGTTAGAGCTGGGCTGCAGTGTGGAAGGCAGCGGGTTTGAGTGGCTCAGTGGTTAGAGAGCTGGGCTGCAGTGTGGAAGGCAGCGGGTTTGAGTAGCTCAGTGGTTAGAGAGCTGGGCTGCAGTGTGGAAGGCAGCGGGTTTGAGAGGCTCAGTGGTGAGAGAGCTGGGCTGCAGTGTGGAAGGCAGTGGGTTTGAGTGGCTCAGTGGTTAGAGAGCTGGGCTGCAGTGTGGAAGGCAGCGGATTTGAGAGGCTCAACAGAGAACTGGGCTAAAGTTTGAAAAACAAATTGCAGTGTGGAAGGCAGCGGGTTTAGTGGCTCAGTGGTGAGAGAGCTGGGCTGCAGTGAAGAACATGGGTTTTCTTTGCTAAGAGAGCTGGGCTCTCAGTTTGCAATATTAAAACAGGGTTCTTGCGTCTCAGTGTGGAAACAGGTTTTAGTGATATCTGGTTGGAGCGGGTTTGAAAAAAAACAAAATGACAAAAAAACACCATTTCACTGCAGAAGGATGAACTGCAGTGTGGAAGGCAGCGGGTTAAAGTGGCTCAGTCAAAGAGAGCTGGGCTGCATTATTAAAAAATAATTGATAACAGAGAATTTTAAAAAGTTTCAAAAAACAAAGACTGCTTTATTAAAATAGAATACCATTCAAAATGAAGCTCAGACTGCATTATTAAAAAAAGGGTTCTTGTGTGATATCTGCTCTACCATTCAAAAAAAGCAAAATGATTATTAAAATAGGAACACCATTTCACTGCAGAAGGATGAAAAACGTGAAACATTCAAAAGAGAACACTGCATTATTAAAATAGGAATACCATTCAAAATGAAGCTCAGACTGCATTATTAAAATAGGAATACCATTCAAAATGAAGCTCAGACTGCATTATTAAAATAGGAATACCATTCAAAATGAAGCTCAGACTGCATTATTAAAATAGGAATACCATTCAAAATGAAGCTCAGACTGCATTATTAAAATAGGAATACCATTCAAAATGAAGCACAGACTGCATTATTAAAATAGGAATACCATTCAAAATGAAGCTCAGACTGCATTATTAAAATAGGAATACCATTCAAAATGAAGCTCAGACTGCATTATTAAAATAGGAATACCATTCAAAATGAAGCTGAGACTGCATTATTAAAATAGGAATACCATTCAAAATGAAAAGACTGCATTATTAAAATAGGAATACCATTCAAAATGAAGCTCAGACTGCATTATTAAAATAGGAATACCATTCAAAAAATGAAGCTCAGACTGCATTATTAAAATAGGAATACCATTCAAAATGAAGCTGAGACTGCATTATTAAAAAAGGAATATTAAATTCAAAATGAAGCTGAGACTGCATTATTAAAATAGGAATACCATTCAAAATGAAGCTCAGACTGCATTATTAAAATAGAATACCATTCAAAATGAAGCTCAGACTCCATTAAAAAAAAAAACCATTAAAATGATGGACTACCATTATTTAAAATGAAGCTCAGACTGCATTATTAAGGTATGGAATACCATTCAAAATGAAGCCCAGACTGCATTATTAAAATAGGAATACCATTCAAAATGAAGCTCAGACTGCATTATTAAAATAGGAATACCATTCAAAATGAAGGTATGGTTGCATTATTAAAATAGGAATACCATTCAAAATGGGCCCACAGACTGCATTATTAAAATAGGAATACCATTCAAAATGAAGCTCAGACTGCATTATTAAAATAGGAATACCATTCAAAATGAAGCTCAGACTGCATTATTAAAATAGGAATACCATTCAAAATGAAGCGCGTGTGACATCACACAACAGAAAAACAACTTTTTATTTCAAAATATTTCAGAAAAACAAAAAAATACAAAAAAGTGAGGCAGTGCGGGTCAGAGAAACCGACCCCTCTCCCGTCTCAACACCTCCACAGGGCCTGTGGGGGCCCCCCTCTGTGGGGTCTCCGGGTCAGAGAAACCGAACCCTCTCGGGGGGTC
The DNA here is from genome assembly GCA_036884735.1 of Huso huso. Lineage (NCBI taxonomy): Eukaryota > Metazoa > Chordata > Actinopteri > Acipenseriformes > Acipenseridae > Huso > Huso huso. The sequence goes on from CM072682.1 coordinate 34,150,844, forward strand.
TCAACACCTCCACAGGGCCGGGGCGGGGATGACGCCCCCCCTGGAAGAGGTGCGGGTCACTGTGGCCCCGGGTGATCCTGTGTCCAGTCTCTCGAGGTATGGTTCCAGTGTTAAAGGGTCTCCCGGGCAGTGGGCCCCTCTATGGATGAACCCTCCCCCTCAGGAAAGCCGGGTCACTGTGGGCCCCCCCGGTGATCCTGTGTCCAGTCTCACGAAACACACAAAACACACACACACACACACACACACACACACGGAGAGAGAGAGGGCCCTCTGTGGATGAACCCCCCACAGAAATACAAACAAACAATTCAGTGGCAAAGGTTTCCTGTGTTCAGTCTTTCGAGGGGTGGTTCAGTGTAAATTCAATGGCAACTCGTTCCACTAGAAGCGGGGGTGTCTTCTGTAAATGAACCCCCCCCCCCACTAGAAGTCTCTCACTGTGGCCCTGGGTGATCCTGTGGCACAGTCTGCGAGGTATGGTTCCAGGGTGTTGCAGTCTCTCCCGGTCTTGAGGGTGATAGTACCTGGACTGATGGGGCTCGTGATCTCTCCCTGCCTCCTCCGCCGTCCTCCGGGGGTCTTCACAGCCTGAAGAGAGAGGGGAGGAGTGAGCCTTCCCTTCCACCGGGAGCTGTGAGGGGGAGGAGCTGGGAGAGACAGACACACTGGAAGAGGACACTGTGGGAGCACAGACACACTCCTGGGAGAGGAGACACAGGAACACACCTGAGAGACAGGGTGTGGACAGGCCAGGCTGGGTTAAACACACACCTGAGGGACACAGTGTGAGAGACACACACCTGAGACACACCAGGAGACACACATGAGAAACACACCTGAGAGAGACACACCTGAGACACAGCACTGTGAGACACACTTCCTGCCAGACACACCCCACACCTGAGAGAGAGAGAAACACACACAAACACACACCTGAGAGACACACACACACACACACACAGGTACAGTGTTTGAGGACTTTGCATCGATTCACAATTCAAACAAACAATTGTGTGGGATGGGCGTTTCCACAGCAGTGTGATCTCCTGGTTTCCCTGTGAGTTCAATCAACTCCCTGAGCTCGTTACCTTCACACACTGGGGCTCAAGCGGTCAGTAAACCCTGGAGCGGGCGACACTGCTGTGCAGCAGGAGTCTCATTCCCAGCCCTAGAGTTTTACTGGTTGTTGTGAGACGCTGCTGGCTGTACTGGTTGTGCTGGTTGGCTCCGGTCTTGGATGAAGAGGGGGGAGAAGATCGGGAGGGGTCTCCTTCCAGTTTGGGGAGCCTGAGGGCAGCAGCCTCTTGGTCTGCCTGAGAGAGAGACACCAGGAGAGCCGGCACTGCTGCACCAGGAGACTCCAGAGAGGAGACACACACCTGAGAGAGACACACAGGAGGAGAGGCTGAGAGAGTCACACACACCTGAGAGAGACACACACCTGAGCTTCACACAGGACTGAGACACACACACCTGAGAAACACACACCTGAGAGACACACACCTGAGAGAGACACACCTGAGAGAGACACCTGAGAGGGACACAAACCAGAAACACACACCTGAGAGACACACACGAGAGACACACACCTGAGAGACACACACGAGAGACACACACACGAGACACACCTGAGAGACACAACACCTGAGGAACTGAGAGAGACACCTGAGCTGGAGACACACACCTGAGAGAGGACACTGAGAGGGCAGGACCTGGGAGACACACCTGGGAGAGAGAAACATGAGAAAAAGATGACAGACACACACACAGAGACACACACGAGAGACTGGGAGACACACCTGAGACACACACACCTGAGACACACACCTGAGAGACACACACACCTGAGAGACACACAGAAACACACACCTGAGACACACACCTGAGAGAGACACACCTGAGAGAGAGACACACATGAGAAACACACACCTGAGAGACACACACTGAGAGACACACACACGAGAGACACACACCTGAGAGACACACACCTGCCAGGTTGGGGTTGAGGGTTGAAACACACACACCTGAGGGACACACACCTGAGAGAGAGACACACCTGAGAGAGACACACAAGAAACACTGGGGTTGGGGAGACACACGAGAGACACACACAGGTACAGTGTTTGAGAACTTTGCATCGATTCACAATTCTAAATCTCTTCTCAGCAGCACTGTGTGCAGGGATGGGCAGCTGCACAGCAGTGTGATCCACTCCTGGTTTCCCTGTGAGTTCAATCAGACTCCCCTGAGCACGTTACCTTCACACACTGGGGCTGATCAAGCGGTCAGTAAACCCTGGAGCGGGCGACACTGCTGTGCAGCAGGAGTCTCATTCCCAGCCCTGGTGAGTTTTACTGGTTGTTGTGACTCCGCTGCTGGCTGTACTGGTTGTGCTGGTTGGCTCACCGGTCTTGGATGCGGGGGAGCCAGTTGGGGTCTCAGTTTGGGGTTGGGGTTGGGCAGGGGTGGGGGTCTGGGGTTGGGGTTGGGGCCAACCGGCACTGCTGCACCAGCTGCTCCAGAGAGGAGAGAGGAGTCTGGGGGAGAGGAGGGAGAGGCAGAGTCACTGGGGACACCAGGGTTGGGCTTCACCTGCAGGGCCTGATCCCCCACCCACTTTCCAGGTTCCAGGGTCTCCCAGGTTCTCCCTCTCCCTCTCCCACCCCCTGGGGTTCTCCCCTCCCCTCACCTTGCAGGGCAGGTACAGCTGCAGTATCCTCTGGCAGATCTCTCGGATCCCCTCCTCTTCCACTCCGAACAGCAGGAACCAGTGCGGCTGGTTGGGCAGCGGGATCTGCAGGGCAGGAGGGAGCAGGGTTAGAAACGGCAGTAAAGATGACATCACTGGGGACCTGAGGGGGTTGGGGGTAGGGTCCCTCTCCCCTCCTCACCTAGCAGGGGGGTGGTATCTTGGGGCTGGGGTGGTCTTCTGAACAGCAGGGCGGTCTCACCTGGGATCTGGGCCAGGTGGGTTGGGGGTTGGGGTTGGGGTTGGGGTTGGGGTTGGGGTTGGGGTTGGGGTTGGGGTGGGGTTGGGGTTGGGGTTGGGGTTGGGGTTGGGGTTGGGGGGGGTCTCACCTGCAGGGCCCGTGCTGCCAGGCTGGGGTTGGGGTTGGGGTTGTGGTTGGGGTTAGGGGTTGGGGTGGGGTTGGGGGGTCTCACCTGCAGGGCCCGTGCTGCCAGGTACACACACGCACAGGCGATGCTCTCGGGGTCGAAGCGCACAAACACGTCGGTGCGCAGGCTGTCATTCATGTAGTTCCTGAGAGAGAGGAGAGAAATCAAATACATGATGCATCACATTTACACAATTACAAGGGACTGGGACTCACTGGGAGGGGGCTGGGACTCACTGGGAGGGGGCTGGGACTCACCAGGCTGTCTGCACCAGGTTCTTGTTCTTTTCGAGCTCCAGAACCTGAATGTACATCACGATGATCTGAAACACAGAGAGCAGCACAGCTCAGAGACCCACAGCAAACACACTGGAGCACAGAGCAGCACAGCTCAGAGACCCACAGCAAAACACTGAGCACAGGAGCAGGCTCAGGACCCACAGCAAAAGGTGTGTGCACAGAGGTGATTCCTCAGGTCAGAGACCCTCAGCAAACACAGGTGATTCCTCAGGTAATTCCTCAGGTGTGTGCTCACAGTGTGCTCAGGTGATTCCTCAGGGTGTGCTCAGGTGATTCCTCAGGTGTGTGCTCAGGTGTGTGCTCAGGTGATTCCTCAGGTGTGTGCTCAGGTGATTCCTCAGGTGTGTGCTCAGGTGTGTGCTCAGGTGATTCCTCAGGTGTGTGCTCAGGTGATTCCTCAGGTGATTCCTCAGGTGTGTGCTCAGGTGTGTGCTCAGGTGTGTGCTCAGGTGTGTCCTCAGGTGATTGCTCAGGTGATTCCTCAGGTGTGTGCTCAGGTGTGTGCTCAGGTGTGTCCTCAGGTGTGTGCTCAGGTGTGTGCCTCAGGTGTGTGCTCAGGTGATTCCTCAGGTGATTCCTCAGGTGTGTGCTCAGGTGATTCCTCAGGTGTGTGCTCAGGTGATTCCTCAGGTGTGTGCTCAGGTGATTCCTCAGGTGTGTCCTCAGGTGTGTCCTCAGGTGTGTGCTCAGGTGTGTGCTCAGGTGATTCCTCAGGTGATTCCTCAGGTGATTCCTCAGGTGTGTGCTCAGGTGTGTCCTCAGGTGTGTGCTCAGGTGATTCCTCAGGTGATTCCTCAGGTGATTCCTCAGGTGTGTGCTCAGGTGATTCCTCAGGTGTGTGCTCAGGTGTGTGCTGAGGTGATTCCTCAGGTGTGTGCTCAGGTGATTCCTCAGGTGTGTGCTCAGGTCTCAGCCAGGTTACCTTGTGCGGGTGCTTGACGTGCACACAGAAGCCCAGCTCCTTCAGCACACGCCGCTCCGCTTTGATCACCTGATTCTTCAGGAAGATGTAACTCACATCCAGAGGCAGAGGAGACAGCTTCCTGAGAGGGGGAATGAGGGAGGGGGGAAGAGAGATTATAGGAGATTAAACTCGTTCAATGTGATTACTCCCGCTCTGTATTAACCCTGTTAGGAAGGGTCCCGCGGTCACCCCCGCTTTGTATTGACCCTGTTAGGAAGGGTCCCGCGGTCACCCCCGCTCTGTATTAACCCTGTTAGGAAGGGTCCCGCGGTCACCCCCGCTCTGTATTAACCCTGTTAGGAAGGGTCCCGCGGTCACCCCCGCTCTGTATTAACCCTGTTAGGAAGGGTCCCGCGGTCACCCCCGCTCTGTATTAACCCTGTCAGGAAGGGTCCCGCGGTCGCCCCCGCTCTGTATTAACCCTGTCAGGAAGGGTCCCGCGGTCGCCCCCGCTCTGTATTAACCCTGTTAGGAAGGGTCCCGCGGTCACCCCCGCTCTGTATTAACCCTGTTAGGAAGGGTCCCGCGGTCACCCCCGCTCTGTATTAACCCTGTCAGGAAGGGTCCCGCGGTCACCCCGCTCTGTATTAACCCTGTTAGGAAGGGTCCCGCGGTCACCCCCCGCTCTGTATTAACCCTGTTAGGAAGGGTCCCGTGGTCACCCCGCTCTGTATTAACCCTGTTAGGAAGGGTCCCGTGGTCACCCCGCTCTGTATTAACCCTGTTAGGAAGGGTCCCGTGGGTCACCCCCGGCCTGGTCAGGAAGGGTCCCGCTCTGTATTAACCCTGTCAGGAAGGGTCCCTGTTAGGAAGGGTCGCCCGCTCTGTATTAACCCTGTTAGGAAGGGGGTCCTCTGTATTAACCCTGTCAGGAAGGGTCACCCCGCTCTGTATTAACCCTGTTAGGAAGGGTCCCTTGGTCGCCCCGCTCTGTATTAACCCTGTTAGGAAGGGTCCCGTGGTCACCCCGCTCTGTATTAACCCTGTTAGGAAGGGTCCCTCTGGTCTGTTAGGAAGGGTCCGTGGTCCCCCGCTCTGTATTAACCCTGTTAGGAAGGGTCCCGCGGTCGCCCCCGCTTTGTATTAACCCTGTTAGGAAGGGTCCCGTGGTCACCCCCGCTCTGTATTAACCCTGTTAGGAAGGGTCTGCATGGTCGCCCCCGCTCTGTATTAACCCTGTCAGGAAGGGTCCCGCGGTCGCCCCCGCTCTGTATTAACCCTGTTAGGAAGGGTCCCGCGGTCACCCCCGCTCTGTATTAACCCTGTTAGGAAGGGTGGTCACCCCCCTGTATTAACCCTGAGAGAGAAGGGTCAGGAGAGTCAAAAACTCTGTATTAACCCTGTTAGGAAGGGTCCTTGGTCACCCAGCTCTGTATTAACCCTGTTAGGAAGGGTCCCTTGGTCACCCCGCTCTGTATTAACCCTAATAGGAAGGGTCATGCACTCCGCAGAGTATTAACCCTGTCACAAGAAGGGTCCCAGAGTCAAAACACACTGTAATAACCAAGTTAGGAACACACAGAGTCAAAACACACAGCTAATAACACAAGAGAGCACACACACAGAGTCAAAACACACAGCTAATAAACAAGAAGAGCACACACACACAGAGTCAAAACACACAGCCTGTATTAACCCTGCACAGGACAGGGTCAAAACACACAGCTAATAACACAAAGAGAGCACACACCAGAGTCAAAAACACTGTATTAACACAAGAGAAGGGTCACACAGGTCAAAACACACAGCTAATAACACAAGAGCACAACACACAGAGGTCAAAACACACAGCTAATAACACAAGAGACACACACACAGAGTCAAAACACACAGCTAATAACACAAGAGAGCACACACAGAGTCAAAACACACAGCTAATAACACAAGAGAGCACACACACACAGAGTCAAAACACACAGCTAATAACACAAGAGAGCACACACACAGAGTCAAAACACACAGCTAATAACACAAGAGAGCACACACACAGAGTCAAAACACACAGCTAATAACACAAGAGAGCACACACACAGAGTCAAAACACACAGCTAATAACACAAGAGAGCACACACACACAGAGTCAAAACACACAGCTAATAACACAAGAGCACACACACACAGAGTCAAAACACACAGCTAATAACACACAGAGTCAAAACACACAGCTAATAATCCAGCACACACACACAGAGTCAAACACACAGCTAATAACACAAGAGAGCACACACACACAGTCAAAACACACAGCTAATAACACAAGAGAGCACACACACACAGAGTCAAAACACACAGCTAATAACACAAGAGAGCACACACACACAGAGTCAAAACACACAGCTAATAACACAAGAGAGCACACACACACAGAGTCAAAACACACAGCTAATAACACAAGAGAGCACACACACAGAGTCAAAACACACAGCTAATACAAGAGAGCACACACAGACACACACACACACACACACACACACACTAACTTGAACTTGTAAATAAATGGAGTTCTGATCTGAATAAAGTCTATTCCCTCCCCTCCCCCCTCCCTCCTCCCTCCTCCCTCCTCTCCCTCACCTCCATGGAGTGCTTCACAAATGATTTGCAGTAAAAGAATCGCTGGAACAGGATCTGCCCGGTGGCCATGGCAACCTAAAACAGGAACACAATTCAAATTGGAATCACAGGATATCAACTATAAGAGCAGCTCCAACGTGCCTTTAAAAAACCTAACGGCTTCAACAAACTGCTTCACTCACCCCCAACTCTCACCACTAGAGCCACACTGCCTCCCTCCCTCCCAGTCCCTCCTCAGCTCTAACCACTGAGCCACACTGCCTCCCTCCCTCCCAGTCCCTCCTCAGCTCTAACCACTAGAGCCACACTGCCTCCCTCCCTCCCAGTCCCTCCTCAGCTCTAACCACTAGAGCCACACTGCCTCCTCCCTCCCAGTCCCTCCTCAGCTCTAACCACTAGAGCCACACTGCTCCTCCCTCCCTTCCTCCCTCCCAGTCCCTCCCTCCCAGTCCCTCCTCAGCTCCACTAGAGCCACACTGCCTCCCTCCCTCCCAGTCCCTTCTCAGCTCTAACCACCAGAGCCACCTCCCTCCCTCCTCCCAGTCCCTCCTCAGCTCTAACCACTAGAGCCCACAGCCTCCCCCTCCTCCCAGTCCCTCCTCAGCTCTAACCACTAGAGCCTCACTGCCTCCCTCCCTCCCAGTCCCTCCTCAGCTCCTAAACACAGAGCCACACTGCCTCCCCTCCTCCCAGTCCCTCCTCAGCTGTAACCACCACTAGAGCACTGCCTCCCAGTCCCCCTCCCTCCCAGTCCTCCTCAGCTCCCACTAGAGCCACACTGCCTCCCTCCTCCCAGTCCCTCCTGCCTCCTGAGCCACACCCTCCTCCCAGTCCCTCCTCAGCTCTAACCACTAGAGCCACACTGCCTCCCTCCTCCCAGTCCCTCCTCAGCTCCACTAGAGCCACACTGCCTCCCTCCTCCCAGTCCCTCCTCCTAACCAGCCACACTCCTCCCAGTCCCCTCCTCAGCTTTAACCACACTGCCTCCCTCCTCCCTCCCAGTCCCTCCTCAGCTCCACTCAGTCTAGAGTTGACCACACTGAGCCCACGTTACTTTTACGTTCCTCTCTTGTTGGAGTTGCAGCCCCTTTGGGCAATATATAAACACCAGGCCGCCTCTCTCCCTCTCTGCCTCTGCTCTCTCTTACGATCTCCTGCCTCTGAATTGCCTCTCTCTCTCTCTCTCTCTCACCACCCCCCGCTACCAACACCGCTCTTTCCTCGGTCGCTCGCCCCGCTCAGCGTCTCTTACCTGCGGCAGTTTGAGCAGGATCCCCGCGGCCTGGATCAGCTCGCAGCCCTCCCGCCGGAGCTCTGCCTCGGTGTCGGGCCTCAGGCCGTGAGCCGCTGACGGGGTTTGGGAGAGTAGCTCCCTGGGAAGCAGGCAGTTATCCAGGGTCAGCTTCACTCCGGAGTAGCGCTTCTCTCCAATCAGGATCCCCTCGGCCGGGGTGCCGGCAAAACCCGCCTCACCGGCCGCCATAGCTCAGTCTACAGCCGGGGAGAAAGTGTTACGCAACACCGGGGCCGCGTTTCGAGAACCAGGCTACCGCCCACGCTCGCACGTTATTGGACAGAAACAAACCCAAACAGCACGGATTCCGCCCCCGCCGTGGTGTATCTGCGCTGTGACTGGCTGGAGCTGCTGTCGCTCCCAAGTTTGTGGTGTGTTTAAGTTTGATTGACAGCGGGAAGCCCTGACAGAGTTCCGGCCGGGACTCGTTCTAGTTTACGCAAGTTTCCAAGTGACGTCAGATAATCGTTGCAGTGACAAAATGGTGTTTTGACTGCAAATTTAAAGGTGCAGTGCGGGTTATCTTACAGAATTAGGAGTCAATGTGTTATTTTATACACATTTAAGAAGATTAAAGATTAAGATAAAGTGACACAAACAAACACGCAAACTCTTGGTTCTTGTATTTCACTTTTTTTTTATTCTCATTTTTTCACATCAATACAACAACTAATAATATTAATATAAACCCCTCCCCCTCCACACTGTGCTGATTCTCAGGACTATCCCCAGCCCAGCCCAGCCCAGCATCCCAGCCCAGCCCAGCCCAGCCCAGCCCAGCCCAGCCCAGCATCCAAATTCCCCAGACCCCAGTGGCTGATGCAGAGCCCAGCCAGCTTAGCATCCAAACGTGAGTGGAATTGGGGCCCAGCCCAGAGGAAGCTGGGAGAGCATCCTCCCAGCCCAGCTGGGGAGAACAGCCTGGGCCCAGCCCAGCCCATCCCCATCCCAGCCCATCCCAGCTGGGCAGAGGCCCAGCCCAGCCCAGCCCAGCCCAGCCCAGCCCATTATTCCCCAGACCCCAGTGGCTGATGCAGATGAGCAGCACAGCTTAGTAAATAAACGTGATGTGGAATTGGGGTAGTGAGATGAGAGGAAGCTGGGGAGAGGTTGGTTCACTGTGATTGGAGAGGAGGGAGAAGAGCCTGGGACCCTTCCCTGAGAGAGCCAGGAGAGAGGGTTGTTGCTGGGACCTGAGACTGGGCAAGAGAGAGAGAGAGAGCGGCTCCAAGACCTGAGACTGCAAGGACCTTCCGATTGAGAGAGACCTGAGACTGAGAGAGAGGAGAGAGAGAGTCAATACAGACCTGAGACTGAGAGAGAGGAGAGAGAGTCAATACAGACCTGAGACTGAGAGAGAGGAGAGAGGAGAGTCAATACAGACCTGAGACTGAGAGAGAGAGAGAGAGAGTCAATACAGACCTGAGACTGAGACAGAGGAGAGAGAGTCAATACAGCCTGTACTACAGAGAGAGTCAATACAGCCTGATACTACACAGAGAGAGAGTCAATACAGCCTGTACTACACAGAGAGAGAGAGTCAATACAGCCTGTACTACACAGAGAGAGAGTCAATACAGCCTGTACTACACAGAGAGAGAGAGTCAATACAGACCTGAGACTGAGAGAGAGAGTCAATACAGACCTGAGACTGAGACAGAGGAGAGTCAATACAGCCTGTACTACACAGAGAGAGACACAGCCTGTACTACACAGAGAGTCAATACAGCCTGTACTACACAGAGAGAGAGAGTCAATACAGCCTGTACTACACAGAGAGGTTGTCAATACAGCCTGTACAATACAGCCTGTACTACAGCCTGTAGAGAGAGAGAGGTTGTCAATACAGCCTGTACTACACAGAGAGAGGAGAGGAGAGAGAGGGGGGGGGGGGGAGGGGAGAGGGGGAGAGGAGGGGGGGGGAGAGGGAGGAGGGGAGAGAGGAGAGGAGAGGGGAGCCCTCACCTTGAGCAGGTAGTGGATGAGGACGGGATATTTGAGGCCGTGTTCCCGGGAGGCAGCAGCGAGGCGAGTGATCCACAGCTGAGAGATAGAGAGAGAGAATATGAAACAATACAGGAGATACAACACACAGGGGGAGCTGCGGGTGCGTGGGGTTGTGCGTGTCAGTTGGTGCATGTCAGGGGGTGGGGTTGTGTGAGAGTTGTTGTCTGGGGGGTGTGGGGTTGAGGGGTTGTTGCTGGGGGGGGTTGTTGCTGGGGGGTTGTTGCTGGGGTTGTTGCTGGGGGTGGGGTTGTTGCTGGGGGTGTGGGGTTGTTGCTGGGGGGTTGTTGCTGGGGTTGTTGCTGTGGGGTTGTTGCTAGGGGGTGTGGGGTTGTTGCTGGGGGTTGTTGCTGGGGGGTGTGGGGTTGTTGCTGGGGGGTGTGGGGTTGTTGCTGGGGTGTGGGGTTGTTGCTGGGGGGGGGTTGTTGCTGGGGGGTGTTGCTGGGGGTTGTTGCTGGGGGTGTGGGGTTGTTGCTGGGGGTTGTTGCTGGGGGGTGTGGGGTTGTTGCTGGGGGGGTTGTTGCTGGGGGGTGTGGGGTTGTTGCTGGGGGGTTGTGGGGTTGTTGCTGGGGTTGTTGCTGGGGTTGTGGGGTTGTTGCTGGGGGTTGTTGCTGGGGGGTGTGGGGTTGTTGCTGGGGGTTGTTGCTGGGGTTGTTGTTGCTGGGGTTGTTGCTGGGGGGGGTTGTTGCTGGGGTGTGGGGTTGTTGCTGGGGGTGTGGGGTTGTTGCTGGGGTTGTTGGGGTTGTTGGGGGTTGTTGCTGGGGTGTGGGGTTGTTGCTGGGGGTTGTTGCTGGGGGTTGTTGGGGTTGTTGCTGGGGTGTGGGGTTGTTGCTAGGGGGTTGTTGCTGGGGGTGTGGGGTTGTTGCTGGGGGTGGGGGGTTTGTTGCTTGTTGCTGGGGGTTGTTGCTGGGGGTGTGGGGTTGTTGCTGGGGGGGTTGTTGCTGGGGGTTGTTGCTGGGGGTGTGGGGTTGTTGCTGGGGGGTGTGGGGTTGTTGCTGGGGGGTGTGGGGTTGTTGCTGGGGGTTGTTGTTGGGGCTGTGGGGTTGTTGCTGGGGGTTGTTGCTGGGGGGGTTGTTGCTAGGGGGTTGTTGCTGGGGGGTGTGGGGTTGTTGCTGGGGGGTTGTTGCTGGGGGGTGGGGTTGTTGCTGGGGGTTGTTGCTGGGGTTGTTGCTGGGGTTGTTGCTGGGGGGTGTGGGGTTGTTGCTGGGGGTTGTTGGGGTGTGGGGTTGTTGCTGGGGGTTGTTGTTGGGGGTTGTTGTTGGGGGTTGTTGCTGGGGGTTGTGTTGGAACAGGTATGCTGTACCGTCCTCATGCTCCTCCTCTTCCTCTTCCTCGACTTGCTGGCGTAGATGAAGGCTCTCCGCACCGCGCGCACTGCCAGCCGGTAACAGCGACTCTTCCTGCTGCACCTCAGAGACACTGAGACACTGAGACAGAGAGACACTGAGACAGAGAGACACTGAGACACTGAGACAGAGAGACACTGAGACACTGAGACAGAGAGACACTGAGACACTGAGACAATGAGATAGAGAGACACTGAGACACTGAGACAGAGAGACACTGAGACACTGAGACAGAGATACAGAGACACCAGGAAATCCAGGGCTGGGACTCAGACTCCCGCTGCACTGCAGTGTGATCCACTCCTGGCTTCACTAGGAGTTTAACAGTAAGACGCACGGCGGGGCTGATCACGCTGCAGCCCGTCCGCTGACATGAGATTGAAACCGTGCAGGAGGGGCTGCGGGCTGCACAGCGCGCGATGCAGTGACGAGGAGGGTTATCACCTGAAGCTCGCGATCCCACAGCAGCCTGCACGACACGGAGCTGTCGCGTCAATATATCACGACAGTGAGGCGGCGGATCAGCTGCAGCAGCTCGTCTACAAACGGAAGGGAGTTTTCTGTTCTGTCACAATTGCACTGCGGTTATTATCAGACCGGCTGCTGTCTGGAGGCTCGCAGTGAATCTCGCTGCTGCGCTGACGGGTCTGCCCGGTCTCCCCAGTATCACCAGTCTCCCCAGTATCACCAGTCTGTCTTACCCGGGCATGTTTCAGAAGCTCTTGCACCTTCCAGTAGCGGTCGGGCCCCCTGCTCCGTATCCACCGCGATAATGTCAAGAACACCATCTCCCTCCGCTGCGCTGCTTTTCTGTTCTGTTCTTTTCTCTTCTTTTCTGTTCTTTTCCCTTCCCTTCTTTCTTGACCTCCGAGAGCCGCAAAGACACTACAGCCCGCCTCCTCGCATGCACAAGGGAGCTGCCATGTTAATCACAGCGAGTGAGGTCATTTCCTTCGGAAGGGCGTCCCCGCTCTCTCCGCGCGGCTCTGCTGCCCTCTGCGGGTGGAGAATCGGAACTGCACCCACGCTGTCACCAGATACCCCGGGACGGCCAGCAGGTGGCGCTGTGGCTCCGTGATTTCTCAAATAATGGTTAAAAAAAGAGAAAGAAAACAATTCTCGCCTTTAAAAGGAAGTGTGTCTTTCTGGGATCCGAGGCAATTGCACAATAAATATTGTTAGGATTTAGCAGTTGAGTATAAGGAAGTGTCACGGTCTCTGAGAGAGAGGGACAGAGGGAGAGAGCGGTGGAGAGGGAGAGAGCGGGGAAGAGAGGGAGAGAGAGGGAGAGAGGGAGAGAGAGCAGGGAAGAGAGGGAGAGAGCGGTGGAGAGGGAGAGAGAGCGGTGGAGAGGGAGAGAGAGCAGGGAAGAGAGGGAGAGAGCGGGGAGAGAGCGGTGGAGAGGGAGAGAGAGCAGGGAAGAGAGGGAGAGAGAGGGGAGAGAGAGCAGGGGAGAGAGGGAGAGAGGGGGGGAGAGGGAGAGAGAGAGAGGGAAGAGAGGAGAGAGAGCAGGGAGAGAGGGAGAGAGGGGAGAGAGCAGGGAAGAGAGAGAGAGAGGAGGTGGAGAGAGAGAGAGAGGGAGAGAGCGGGAGAGAGAGAGAGAGGGAGAGAGAGGGAGAGAGAGGGAGAGAGGGAGAGAGAGAGAGAGGGAAGAGGGAGAGAGAGGGAGGGGAGAGGGAGAGAGGGAAGAGAGGGAGAGAGCGGTGGAGAGGGAGAGAGAGCGGGGAAGAGAGGGAGAGAGAGCGGGGAAGAGAGGGAGAGAGCGGTGGAGAGGGAGAGAGAGCAGGGAAGAGAGGAGAGAGCGGTGGAGAGGGAGAGAGAGCGGAGAAGAGAGGGAGAGAGAGGGAGAGAAGATTAGAGAGGCGGTGAGAGGGAGAGATGGTGGAGAGAGGGAGAGATTAATTGAGCAGAAGGGTTATCTGAGAGAGGGAGATGAGCTGCTACCAGATGTTGTGTCCGTGTTCTATGAAGTTGCTGCAGTTAATTTAGCAGTAAATTGGACTGAATGGTCGATTAATTGAGCAGAACGTTATCTGACAAGCTCAGCTGTGTGTGTGTCCGTGTCTGTGTGTGTGTGTGTGTGTGTGTGTGTGTGTGTGTGTCCGTGTGTGTGTGTGTGTGTCTGTGTGTGTGTGTGTGTGTGTGTGTGTGTGTGTGTGTGTGTGTGTGTGTGTCTGTGTCTGTGTGTGTGTGTGTCTGTGTGAGTGTGTCCGTGTCTATGTGTGTGTGAGTGTGTGGTGCGTGGGGTGCGTGGGGTGTGTGGGGCGGGGGGCAGGTATTACTATCAATGCGGGACAACATTTGAGAAAATGTCTCCACAAAGATAGTAACTCCTGAAAAAAACGACGTTGTGGGTACGTCAGCACTTTGAAAAACACCTTTTTAAGAACTAAATATGCCTTCAAAAATAAATAAATCAATAAATCAATCAATCAATCAATAAATTAATTAATAAAAAGTGCCCACATATTGAGTTTGTTGTCGACGTTCACCCTGTGTGGAGTTGTGTCTGACTGGAGCTTTGTAAAGCAGATTTAACACATAGAAATCTGACATGAATACGGATCCCCGAATCCTCCCCGCATCGCGGCGGCTCGCTGCTGTCCTTGGTGGGGGGTTGTTTGTTTTCCACGGTGTTCATTTATTCGTCTCAGCTATTTCTTTTGAGAAGAAGAATGCTTTTTAGAAGCTGCTGTTGAGATGAGCTCAGCGGGTCCTGAGGGCGTCGATAAATCATTACGCAATCACCACTTCATACACAAAACGTATTTCACACTGTCTTCAAAAAGAGATTAAGGGATTTTAAAAGATAAATCACAGACGAGCAGGTAAACTAACTCAAGCACTGAGGAGAAGCAGACTGAAGCAACGACACTGACCGGGAATATACACGAACTGACTCGATGAATAAAGCCTTTCTCTTGTAGTCGAAACGTTTGTCTTGAATTAATTAAGCTTGTTTTGGCCTTTTTAAATGTATTCATGTTTAATAGTTTAATAGTCGACTTTACAAAAGGCAGCCTGTGAAAGTAAAGCAGACAGTATTTTGTCGGTTAATATGATGCTTTTATGAAGTGTTAACTCTCTCACACTCACACTCTCTCACACTCACACTCTTTCACACTCACACTCTCTCACACTCACACTCTCTCACACGCACACTCTCACACTCACACTCTCTCACACTCACACTCTCTCACACTCACACTCACACACACTCTCTCACACTGACACACACGCACACTCTCTTACACACACTCTCTCTCACACACATGCACAGTCTCCCTCACACACACACTGTCTCACACGCACACTCTCTCACACTCACACTCTCACACTCACACTCTCTCACACTCACACTCTCTCACACGCACACTCACACATACTCACACACACGCACACTCTCTCACACACACTCTCTCTCACACACATGCACAGTCTCCCACACACACACACTGTCTCACACACACGACACACACGCACACCTTCCTCACACACTCTCTCTCAACACACATGTCACAGCACAGTCCCTCCACACACACACTGTCTCACACGCACACTCTCTCACACGCACACTCTCCCTCACACACTCTCTCTCTCTCAAACACACACTGTCTCACACGCACAGTCTCTCCGTCACACACACTCTCTCTCACACACACGCACACACTCTCTCTCACACACACACTCTCTCTCTCACACACGTACAGTCTCTCTCACACACACTCTCACACACACACGTACAGTCTCTCACACGCACACACACACACTCTGTCTCACGCACAGTCTCCCTCACACGCACACTCTCTCTCTCACACACACACACACACACACACACACACACACACACTGTCTCACACACACTCACACACTCTCCTCCCGAGCAGTGAAGCAGCCTGCTCGTCTCTTCACTTCAGCGGATCCCGCAGCGCAGAGCAGAGAGCCGGCGAGCGGAGCTCCGCTTCAGCTGCTAGACCAACTCGCCGAGCCGACCGGAGCATCTGCAAAACAACCGGGGAAGAGACAGCGAGAGAGAGAGAGGGACGAGCCGGCGAATGAAGTGAGGAGGCGCGATTAATTATCATTGATTATTCTAGTGTCCATTCTAAAACATCAAATACAAACTAAATAAGCGTGTTTTAATAATAATAATAATAATAATAATAATAATAATAATAATAATAATAATAATATTTATTTGGAGACAAAACTAGGCAGAAGAAGAAGATACGAGATTTGTGGCAACACTCCGCTGACAGAACCGACCCGGACCGGACGGGACCGCACTATCCGAACCAGCTTCAGTGCGAAGTGGCGGTGCCAGGTGAGTGACTTCTAGCGCGGTTGCAATCTCTTCCTCAGGCACGGCGATGGGAAGCGCCCCCGATAGCAGCTCGCTGTATTTCTGCTCTCTCGGAAGTCACTGCAGTGGGAGATTGGAAAGTGTCCGATGAAATGGATTGATCTGCCGGGACAGCAGCCGGCGAGTCGCCGAGGAGACGAGCAGCGTGGATATCGATGTGCGCGGATCGTGTGGAGGGGAAATGCAGGGTGAACACGATCGAGACGCGGCTGCAGCCTCGGGAGACAGCATTCACTCGTGGGCTGTTTTTATTACGTATCGTGTTCATTTAAAACGTTTTTATATTAAAAAAACAAACAAACAAAAAACAGGTGAGTAATTATAATATACTTCAATGAAAGAGTCCAACTCGATTATTCATTTCCTTGTGTGCAAAAACAAACCCATCACTGTTATTCAATGCGTGAAGAATGAACCGGACATCCATTCAGATCCGCAGCGTCTCAATGCTGTGCACAGTGTAATAACACAGGCTTGTAATATTTCATGTGTTCCAGTGCTGCTCCTCCTCCTCGCCCCTCAGCACACAGCGAGGAGGAGTCAGATCCGCAGCGTCTCAATGCTGTGCACAGTGTAATAACACAGGCTTGTAATATTTCATGTGTTCCAGTGCTCCTCCTCCTCGCCCCTCAGCACACAGCGAGGAGGAGTCAGATCCGCAGCGTCTCAATGCTGTGCACAGTGTAATAACACAGGCTTGTAATATTTCATGTGTTCCAGTGCTCCTCCTCCGCCCCTCAGCACACAGCGAGGAGGAGTCAGATCCGCAGCGTCTCAATGCTGTGCACAGTGTAATAACACAGGCTTGTAATATTTCATGTGTTCCAGTGCTCCTCCTCCTCCCCCTCAGCACACAGCAAGGAGGAGTCAGATCCATAGCGTCTCAATGCTGTGCACAGTGTAATAACACAGGCTTGTAATATTTCATGTGTTCCAGCGCTCCTCCTCCTCGCCCCTCAGCACACAGCGAGGAGGAGTCAGATCCATAGCGTCTCAATGCTGTGCACAGTGTAATAACACAGGCTTGTAATATTTCATGTGTTCCAGTGCTCCTCCTCCTCGCCCCTCAGCACACAGCGAGGAGGAGTCAGATCCGCAGCGTCTCAATGCTGTGCACAGTGTAATAACACAGGCTTGTAATATTTCATGTGTTCCAGTGCTCCTCCTCCTCGCCCCCCTCAGCACACAGCGAGGAGGAGTCAGATCCCAGTGTCTCAATGCTGTGCACAGTGTAATAACACAGGCTTGTAATATTTCATGTGTTCCAGTGCTCCTCCTCCTCGCCCCTCAGCACACAGCGAGGAGGAGTCAGATCAGCGTCTCAATGCTGTGCACAGTGTAATAACACAGGCTTGTAATATTTCATGTGTTCCAGTGCTCCTCCTCCTCGCCCCTCAGCACACAGCGAGGAGGTCAGATCCGCAGCGTCTCAATGCTGTGCACAGTGTAATAACACAGGCTTGTAATATTTCATGTGTTCCAGTGCTCCTCCTCCCTCGCCCCTCAGCACACAGCGAGGAGGAGTCAGATCCATAGCGTCTCAATGCTGTGCACAGTGTAATAACACAGGCTTGTAATATTTCATGTGTTCAGTGCTCCTCCTCCTCACCCCTCAGCACACAGCGAGGAGGAGTCAGATCCGCAGCGTCTCAATGCTGTGCACAGTGTAATAACACAGGCTTGTAATATTTCATGTGTTCCAGTGCTCCTCCTCCTCGCCCCTCAGCACACAGCGAGGAGGAGTCAGATCCGCAGCGCCTCAATGCTGTGCACAGTGTAATAACACAGGCTTGTAATATTTCATGTGTTCCTGTGCTCCTCCTCCTCGCCCCTCAGCACACAGCGAGGAGGAGTCAGATCCGCAGCGTCTCAATGCTGTGCACAGTGTAATAACACAGGCTTGTAATATTTCATGTGTTCCAGTGCTCCTCCTCCTCGCCCCTCAGCACACAGCGAGGAGGAGTCAGATCCGCAGCGTCTCAATGCTGTGCACAGTGTAATAACACAGGCTTGTAATATTTCATGTGTTCCAGTGCTCCTCCTCCTCGCCCCTCAGCACACAGCGAGGAGGAGTCAGATCCGCAGCGTCTCAATGCTGTGCACAGTGTAATAACACAGGCTTGTAATATTTCATGTGTTCCAGTGCTTCATTCATGTAACACTGTCACTGTGTGGAATCCTGTGACACAGCTTTTGCTGTGCACTGTGATAACACAGGCTTGTATATTTCATCGCAGCTCCTCCTCCTCGCCCCTCTGACAGCAGTGTCTCAATGCTGTGGAATGTCAAGGCTGAATCTGGAGGAGCTGGGCGGGTCGGACACGGCCCTGATGATCGTGAGGCCCCCCGATTACTGCGTAGAGGGGCCCAGCCTGCCCCTGGAGCACAGGGGGCCCCTGTCCTGCCTGGTCTGGTCCGCGCTGGTGGGGCTTCTCAACGCTGCTCTGCTCCTGCTGCACCCCTCAGCACATGGGGGGTCGTGTTCGAGCGTCTCAATGCTGTGCAGTGTAATAACACAGGCTTGTAATATTTCATGTGTACTTCGGCTTCCAGTGCCACTCCAGGGTGAGTACCCAGCATGCATCAGAGAGTCAGCACACTGACCCTGTCTCTAATATCAGCACGCTGACCCTGTCTCTTATATCAGCACACTGACCCTGCCCTCAGCACTTATATCAGCAGTCAGAACTAGCTGTCAACACACACACAGTGTGTCCACAGGCTTGTAATGCCACTGGAGCAGTGCTCTCCTCCAGCCCTGAGCACAGGAGGAGGAGTCAGATCCCATACCCTGTCAAACTGTATCGAAGTGTACATAAAATGTCATTTAGAGAAAGTGACCCTTCAAAACAAAAAAGCCAAGCTGGAGCAAGGATGAGCTGTCTGAATCAAATGAGCTGTGAACAGGCGAAAACACTCTTTATTCAAGATCTCTCGCTCTCCCCCCTCTCTCCCTCCGTCTCTCTCCCTCTCTGTCTCTCTGCCTCTGCCTCCCTCTCTCTCCCCTCTCTTCCCTCTCTCTCTCTTCCCCTCTCCCCTCCCCTCTCCCTCTCCCCTCTCCCTCTCTCTCTGTCCCCTCAATGCTGTGCTCCTCTCCCTCCTCTCCCCCCTCTCCCTCTCTCTCCCTCCTCTCCCTCTCTCCCCTCCTCCTCCCTCTCCCCTCTCTCTCTCCTCTCTCTCTCCCTCTCTCCCTCTCCCTCTCTCTCCCTCTCTGTTCTCCTCT
>CM072682.1:34175027-34187527 GCA_036884735.1 Huso huso
GGCAGACCCTCTATAATAAATGCACTCAGTATAATATCTGCACTGCAAACTCTAGCAGCAGCTGCAGGCAGTGCAGACCTGGCACTGGGAATATCAATGGCAAAGCATTCAGAGTGTTTAACTCATTCTCTAGCAGCAGATCACATGCATTCACATCAGCTTTAAATGTACGTTTACAGGGGTGTGTTTCACAAGGTTCATTCGCAGTCATTGTGCAGTTTTCCTCAATGCAATCCCATAGCTTGCCGTGTTTCTTCATGTGTGTGGCGTGCCTCTCTGTGCTTCTCTGTGCCTCTCTGTGCTTGCTTGTGCCTCTCTGTGCCTCTCTGTGCTTGCCTGTGCCTCTCTGTGCCTCTCTGTGCCTCTCTGTGCCTCCTGTGCTTGCCTGTGCCTCTCTGTGCTTCTCTGTGCCTCTCTGTGCCTCTCTGTGCCTCTCTGTGCTTGCCTGTGTCTCTCTGTGCCTCTCTGTGCTTCTCTGTGCCTCTCTGTGCTTGCCTGTGCCTCTCTGTGCCTCTCTGTGCTTCTCTGTGCCTCTCTGTGCCTCTCTGCTTCTCTGTGCCTCTCTGTGCCTCTCTGTGCCTCTCTGTGCCTCTCTGTGCCTCTCTGTGCCTTCTCTGTGCTCTCTGTGCCTCTCTGTGCCTCTCTGTGCTTCTCTGTGCCTCTCTGTGCTCTCTGTGCCTCTCTGTGCCTCTCTGTGCCTCTCTGTGCCTCTCTGTGCCTCTCTGTGCCTCACTGTGCTGTTACTGTGGCCAGCGTGGAACTGCGCAGACTCTCCTTTGTTCATTTTCTCCAGGCAGCCATGATTCCTCGCCATGGTTCACTACTTCAATACAAACTGACTTTTATTTAGTTCCTCCCCAAACAGAGCTGCTGGTTCATTTGAATTCAGTCAATTAACTGAGCCCGTTGAGCTGGAACCAAAACTGTTTTCGTGTTTTTGTGTTTTCTTGTGGATATTAAACCGGTCCCTGAGCAAAGCTCTCTCCCTCCCCCTCCCTCTCTCGTCCAATTGAATGTGTCTCTCTCTCTCCCACTCTCCCTCTCCCCTCTATAACAATATTAATAATATCCTTGCAATGACAGTAACCAAACACCGGATGGCGGTGTGCTCTCAGTATAAAATCAGCTGTTTGTTATTGATGTTCTTTTATTGGACGCTTTCTTTATACATCAGTGTCTGGTTCTCCAGTGCTCTCCCTCCCTCTCCCTCTCCCTCTCCCTCTCCCTCTCCCTCTCCCTCTCTCTCTCTCTCTCCCTCCTCTCTCTCTCTCTCTCTGTGTTCACAGCAGTACCAGGCAAATGCAGCTCATAGATTCTCACACTGAGCCACTCAAACCCGCTGCCTTCCACACTGCAGCCCAGCTCTTTCTCTAACCACTGAACCACTCAAACCCGCTGCCTTCCACACTGCAGCCCAGCTCTCTAACCACTGAGCCACTCAAACCCGCTGCCTTCCACACTGCAGCCCAGCTCTCTAACCACTGAGCTACTCAAACCCACTGCCTTCCACACTGCAGCCCAGCTCTTTCTCTAACCACTGAGTTACTCAAACCCGCTGCCTTCCACACTGCAGCCCAGCTCTCTAACCACTGAGCTACTCAAACCCGCTGCCTTCCACACTGCAGCCCAGCTCTTTCTCTAACCACTGAGCTCCCCAAGGCCTCTCATTCCTAGCCTTGTGGATAAATGGTTTCTTTGAAAGAGCTGAACAATGCTTTCCACACGTCAGCAGTTTATTGACATTTCTTTTGAAAAGTCAAATTCCTTCTGATCACAAGAGCCTGGCTTGTGGCAATGAAAATGCAGCCTTCCCTGCTGTGACACACCACAGTGTATACTGTGCCTTCCTCTCAGTACCTCTGCTAGGAGCTTCAGCTAGCGGGCCGGCTGGCTCTGACTCTCTCTCTCTCTCCTCTCCTCCCGCTGCAGGTCCTGCACTCTAGCGCCCCCTATTGCAGGCGCTTGCTGGATGACGGCTCCTCCTCGGCTCTCATCATCCTGGGCTTCGTCATCTTGTCTCCGCTCCTCGTGGTTGCCATGGTGATTTACTGCGGGCTGGCGCGCAGGCTCCGCCTCTTCCTGCTCTTCCAGCCCTGCGCACGCGCTCGGTACCACGGGGGCACGTGGAGCGGGTTCCAGGTCCCGTGCTGCTGCTGGGGAGGGGGCAGCTCTGTCAAAGCCTGGGTGTGAGAGAGGCGTTCAGTCAGTGTCACTGGAGCTCAGCACAGCCCCATTCGATCGCTGTCCCTCCAGCACAGGCTGTGTTCACATCACCGCAGTGCTGGAATCACACAGTGTAACACACAGCTATAGAGAATGTTACACAGATAGATAGATAGGGTTCTAGATTTTAATAAGGCATGAAAAAGCATCATCCACACCCTGATAAAAGTTTACACCACAGTAAATCTGCAGCTTCCCCCCATGCTTTACCAGACCTCTCTGTGCTTTACAATGCTTCCCTATGCTTTACCAGACCTCTCTGTGCTTTACAACCCTCTGTGCTTCCCTATGTTTTACCAGACCTCGCTGTGCTTTACAATGCTTCCCTATGCTTTACCACACCTCTCTGTGCTTTACAATGCTTCCCTATGCTTTACCACACCTCTCTGTGCTTTACAATGCTTCCCTATGCTTTACCAGACCTCTCTGTGTTTTTTACAATGCTTCCTATGTTTTACCAGACCTCTCTGTGCATGACAATGCTTCCCTATGCTTTTACCAGACCTCTCTGTGCTTTACAATGCTTCCCTATGTTTTACCAGACCTCTCTGTGCTTTACAATGCTTCCCTATGTTTTTTTACCAGACCTATCTGTGCTTTACAATGCTTCCTATGCTTTACCAGACCTCTCTGTGCTTTTATAATGCTTCCTATGTTTTTACCAGACCTCTCTATGCTTTACCAGACCTCTGACCTCTCTGTGCTTTACAATGCTTCCTATGCTTTACCAGACCTCTCTGTGCTTTTACAATGCTTCCTATGCTTTACCAGACCTCTCTGTGCTTTACAACAATGCTCCCCATGCTTTACCAGACCTCTCTGTGCTTTACAATGCTTCCCTATGTTTTACCAGACCAGACCCCTGTGCTTTACAATGCTTCCCTATGCTTTACCAGACCTCTCTGTGCTTTACAATGCTTCCCTATGCTTTACCAGACCTCTCTGTGCTTTACAATGCTTCCCTATGCTTTACCAGACCTCTCTGTGCTTTACAATGCTTCCCTATGCTTTACCAGACCTCTCTGTGCTTTACAATGCTTCCCTATGCTTTACCAGACCTCTCTGTGTTTTATTCCTCTTTGCTGTGCTTTTATTGTTGGATATTTTTCTAAGGGCGTTGGGAGGTCAGATAGGATATAGAACGCTGTTTCACTTTCAGTGTCATTGTGTGTAAACCCGTGTCTGTTACTGTGTGTGTGTGTCAAATATTCACAAAAAATGTATTTGCCAAAATAATTAAAAACAATTCCTAAGTACTTTGTACGTCCTGTAAAATAAATAAACTTGAATTGTTGTTGACCGTTTTCTCATTTTATATTCCTTAGAGAGGGAGAAAAAATCGTGGTCGCAATGCAAGTTTGTCCTTGGCTCAAAAAAAAAAAAAAAAAAAAAAAAAGGTGAAGGAATGAATTTGAATGAGAGAGCAGAACACTGCAGAAGAGAGAGAGGAGGAGAGGAGAGAGAGGAGAGGAGAGAGAGAGAGAGAGGAGAGGGAGGGAGAGGAGAGGAGAGGAGAGGAGAGAGGAGAGAGGAGAGAGAGAGGAGAGAGGAGAGGAGAGTGAAGAGAGGAGGAGAGGAGAGAGAGGAGGAGAGGAGAGAGAGAGAGGAGAGGAGAGAGAGAGAGAGAGAGAGAGAGAGAGAGAGAGAGGAGAGAGGAGGAGAGGAGAGGGGAGGGGAGAGGAGAGAGAGAGGAGAGGAGAGAGAGAGGAGAGAGAGGAGAGAGGAGAGGGGAGAGAGAGGAGAGGAGAGGAGAGGAGAGAGGAGAGAGAGAGGGGAGAGGAGAGAGAGGAGAGAGAGAGGAGAGAGGAGAGGTGTAGGGGGTAAAGTCTATGATATAATAAAATCAATGTACAGAGAAGAAAATGTGCAGTAAAAATTGCCAACAAAAGGACAGATTTCTTCACTCAGGGCGGGGGTGAGGCAGGGCTGCAGTCTGAGTCCAACACTGTTCAATATTTACATCAATGAGTTAGCAACGATGTTGGAACGGGTCTGCAGCCCCCTGGCCTCACATTACATGACACTGAAGTCAAGTTCCTGCTCTACGCAGATGACCTGGTCCTGCTGTCACCCACAGAGCAGGGGCTGCAGCAGAGCCTGGCACTGCTAGAGCAGTACTGTCAGTCCTGGGCTCTGGCAGTAAACCTCAAAAAAGACCAATATAAAGATTTTTCAAAAAAGGCCAGATCTCAGGGAAACAGATATCACTTTACACCGGCAACACCACCCTAGAGCACAGCACCAGCTACACTTACCTGGGTCTGACCATCAGTCGTCAGGCAGTTTTAACCTGGCAGTGAATGCACTAAAGCAAAAAAAGCACTCAGAGCTTTTTATGCCATCAAAAGGAGATTCTATAAAATAAATATACCTGTCAAAATCTGGCTAAAATTAATTGACAGTGTTATCCAGCCCATTGCGCTGTATGGAAGTGAGGTATGGGGTCCACTCAGTCAACAAGACTACACTAAATGGGACAAACACACCAATCAAAACCCTGCATGCTGAACTTTACAAGAATACACTGCAGGTGCAAAGAAATACACCAAACCTTGCAGGGCAGAATTGCCGATACCCAGCTCTTATTAATATAAAGAAAAGAGCACTCAAATTCTGGTTGCACCACTGAAAAAGTGAACCTGACTCACTCCACTGCAAGGCCCTCCAGACCCAAGAGCTCAGCCCGGGAAAAGAGTCCCACATGCCAGCTGGCTTTGAAGCTCATCACACTCTCCCCTCCAATACTAATCCAACCAGCTTCAGGTCAGCACTGTAAACCAGCCCCCAATCAGAGTAAACCAAATTATAAAACAAACCAAAAACTCCTATCTGGAACACTGGGACACAGAAATAAAATCCCCAAATAAACTTGATTGCTATCGGGTAAAAAAGAAACTACAGCCTAGCAGAGTATCTCTCCACTGTCAGAGATACGAAGCAGAGACAGATCCTGACCAAGCATTACAGGCTCAGTGACCACAGCCTGGCCATAGAGACAGGCAGACACAGGCAGACCTGGCTGCCCAGAGAAGAGGCTCTGTGGTCACTGCGAGGGACAGAGAGGTGGAAACTGAGATGCACTTTCTCCTACACTGTATAAAATACAGCCATATCAGAGAATCATTCTTCATTAAAATACAAGAAAAATATCCTCTTTTCAGACAAATGGCAGACTCAGAGAAACTTGCTGAAGGGGAGGGACACACAGCTCCACTGGCTGCCAAACATGTAGCCACCTGCCACAACTTGAGGGGCAAGCAGTGACGCACAATTTAATAGTTTCAATATTATTATTTCAATATTTCAATTTCTGTATTACTATTATTTATCTTCTATTTTATTTATTATTATTTTGTTACCATTGTTCCTCGTTTGTATATATATGCATCTGTTCATAATATGTATGTATTTGCTTTGGCAACACTGTGGAAAAAATAAGTCTTTGAAGCACTTTGAATTGAATTGAATTGAGAGAGAGGAGAGGAGAGGAGAGAGGAGAGGGAAGAGGAGAGAGAGAGGAGAGCAGTGTGGAGTAGTGGAGGGAAGGACTCTTGACCAGAGGGTCTGGGTTCAATCCCAGGTGGGGGACACTGCTGCTGCTGTACAGAGAGGTCTGTATAAAAAGCAAGGTGTGACATCTTTAAAGAGAGGGCAGAGGTCCAGTAAAAGAGGAACTGTATAAAATGGGGAGGAAGGTAAAATAATGGAGATATCTTGTAAAGAGAACAGAGAGGTCTGGAGGATAAGGGCATCATAAGAAAGAATAAATAATAATAAAAGGGAGAGAGGTCTGGGAGGAGAGAGAGAGAGAAGGAGAGAGGGAGAGGAGAGAGAGAGAGGGAGAGAGAGAGAGAGAGGAGAGGAGAGAGAGGAGAAGGGGAGAGGAGAGAAGGAGAGAGGAGAGAGAAGGGAGAGAGGAGAGAGAAGGGGAGAGGAGAGAGAAGGGGAGAGGAGAGAGAGAGGAGAGGAGAGAGGGAAGAAGGAGAGAGAGAGAGGGAGAGCACAGAGAGGAGAAGAGAGAGGAGAGCCAAAGCCAGAGAGTCTCTGGAGCAAAGAATTTGGAATTGAGCATGGGTTTGCCATGGTAACTGCTTCAGCAAGCTCATTTTAAAGGGAGGGGAGGTCATGTACTTTGCAAAGGTTTCAGAAAGTTCTTTGTAAAGAATTTGGAATTGAGACAATGTGATGGGTTTGGCAGCGTACGTGAACCTGGAGACCAAAAAAAAAAATGAAGAAAGAAAGGTGCTGAAGCCAGCTTCATGACAATCTCCAGTTACTTGAGATAGCGAGGCAGAGGCGTGCGATACAGTGTTACTGTGGAGTCTGTCCCCTGTCGTTAACATGAGAGGAGGTTAAAACCACTCTATATATATATATAGAGAGAGAGAGACAGAGATTTCTACGTGCAGAGACTGAAGTGTCTCTTCACCCCACCACTCCATCACTCAGCAGCCACGGACAGCCAAACAGAAATGGAATTTCAGTCACTTCACAATGTGGACAATTCTATCACAGCAAACCTTAACCCTTCACACACTGCGGAGCTGTGTACACCAACGCCACAGGCTGGCTTCCTGCCCTCACTTACACAGGACGTGCTCATCTCTCACTGCCTGCCCTGAGAAACGGGACCCACGGGAAATACACACTGCCACCTGCTGGACCTTTGAAAGAGTCTCCCACAGCAACAGCATGCTAAAGCATAGGGGAGCACTGTAAAGCACAGAGAGGTGTGGTAAAGCATAGGGAAGCATTGTAAAGCACAGAGAGGTCTGGTAAAGCATAGGGAAGCATTGTAAAGCACAGAGAGGTCTGGTAAAGCATAGGGAAACATTGTAAAGCACAGAGAGGTCTGGTAAAGCATAGGGAAGCATTGTAAAGCACAGAGAGGTCTGGTAAAGCATAGGAAGCATTGCACAGAAAGCACAGAGAGGTCTGGTAAAGCACAGGGAAGCATAGAGAAGCATTGTAAAGCACAGAGAGGTCTGGTAAAGCATAGGGAAGCACAGAGAAAGCACAGAGAGGTCTGGTAAAAGCATAGGGAAGCATTATAAAAGGCACAGAGAGGGTAAAGCATAGGGAAGCATTGTAAAAGCACAGAGAGGTCTGGTAAAGCATAGGGAAGCATTGTAAAAGCACAGAGAGGTCTGGCACAGAGAGGTCTGGGGAAGCATTGTAAAGCACAGAGAGGTCTGGTAAAGCATAGGGAAGCATTGTAAAGCACAGAGAGGTCTGGTAAAGCATAGGAAGCATTGTAAAGCATAGGAAGCACAGAGAGGTCTGGTAAATAGGGAAGCATTGTAAAAGCACAGGGAAGCATTGTAAAAAGCACAGAGAGGTCTGGCATAGGGAAGCACTGTAAAGGACAGCAGGTGTAAAAACACAGAGAGGTCTGGTGAAAAGCATAGGAAGCATTGTAAAGCACAGAGAGGTCTGGTAAAGCATAGAGAAGCATTGTAAAGCACAGAGAGGAAGCATAGGGAAGCATTGTAAAGCACAGAGAGGTCTGGTAAAGCATAGGGAAGCATTGTAAAGCACAGAGAGGTCTGGTAAAGCATAGGGAAGCATTGTAAAGCACAGAGAGGTCTGGTAAAGCATAGGGAAGCATTGTAAAGCACAGAGAGGTCTGGTAAAGCATAGGGAAGCAATGTAAAGCACAGAGAGGTCTGGTAAAGCATAGGGAAGCATTGTAAAAGCACAGAGAGGTCTGGTAAAGCATAGGAAGCAGAGGTCTGCAAAGCATAGGGAAGCATTGTAAAGCACAGAAGCACAGAGAGGTCTGGTAAAGCATAGGGAAGCATTGTAAAGCACAGAGAGGTCTGGTAAAGCATAGGGAAGCATTGTAAAGCACAGAGAGGTGTGGGAAGCATATTAAAAAGCATACCATGATAAACTGGTAAATTCAGTGTATAACTGTGGGTAAAGCATGGGGGCTTAAGCTGCAAATGCCCCCCCCTCACAATGCTTTTAGGATGTCTCTCTGTCTCTGCAGTCCCCAATGAATCTGTCTCTATTAGCACGGAGAGTGTGAGGGAGGAGGGGGGGAGACATGAGAGTCTCTTAACCTTTCCCCAGAAGCACAATCTGTTTAATCGTCTCTCTCTCTCTCTCTCGTAACCTTTCACAGAGAGAGCGTGGGGACTGTTAGCAGACACAGAAACGCTTTTCACGTCCTCTCACCCCCTCTCTCGCTCAGAGTCTCGTGACCTTTCACTGTGAGAGCCAGCGGCGCCTTGAGAATGCAGCCTGCCTCCCTCCCTGTCAATAAACCCCTCCCCTCTTCTCTGAGACACGGAGGGTGCAGTACAGCACGCGGCCCCCAGGTGGTGCTGCAGCCCACTGCTCTGAGAGACACTCCAGAAACTGCCAACATTTTTCATTTTGTAACAAACACTATGAGTGGAGGTTCAGTAACAAGCCCTGCTTTGAACCAGCGGCTTCGGCAGATCACCTCTCATTTCTGACACATTTCAAAATGAATAAATAAAGAACGAAATAACTCAAACTCCCAGCATGGTGGGCGGTCAGTCCCTCAGCCTGGATGATAAAGAAGCTTCACGGGGCTGGCTGCTGTGTCGTTGTTCGGAGGGGAGGAATGCTTTTCAGTTTTCAATCTCCTGCACGTCCTCCCCCAGGCTGTGCGCAGCTTGATAACAGAGCCTCCCCCTCCCTCCTGGTAAAGGAATGTGCAGTTCCACTCTCCACTTCGGTTTAGTCTGAGCTTCATTTCAAAGTGTTCGCTGTCTCTCTCTCTCAGCAAGTTCACAGGGGATTCCTCCTGTTATGAACAGCGATTGTTTTTCAAACAAAGAATTCTGTTTACTGATGTATCTTTTCAGTCTGTACCCCTCCCTCTCCTTCCTTCAGAGAGATGAAGAAAGGTATACAAACCAGACACAAATAGATTTAAACAAAACAACACGATCAAAACAAACCCATGGGAAAGTGTGCTGGCTGCTGACAAGCGATTGAAAGCATGCCAGACCAGCGAGCCGATTGAAGCATCGCCAGGCCAGCGAGCCGATAGAAGCATCGCCAGGCCAGCGAGCCGATTCCTTTATCAGCTACCGTGCAACACCCAAAACACACAGGGAGGGGAAGCAGGGCACAGGAGAGTACAATCCACACCGTGCAACACCCAAAACACACAGGGAGGGGAAGCAGGGCACAGGAGAGTACAATCCACACCGTGCAACACCCAAAACACACAGGGAGGGGAAGCAGGGCACAGGAGAGTACAATCCACACCGTGCAACACCCAAAACACACAGGGAGGGGAAGCAGGGCACAGGAGAGTACAATCCACACGTGCAACACCCAAAACACACAGGGGGGAAGCAGGGCACAGGAGAGTACAATCCACACAGGAGGGGAAGCAGGTGCAACACCCAAAACACACAGGGGGGGAAGCAGGGCACAGGAGAGTACAATCCACACCGTTGCAACACCCAAAACACACAGGGAGGGGAAGCAGGGCACAGGAGAGTACAATCCAATCAAAACACACAATCCACAGGAGGAGGGTGCAACACCCAAAACACACAGGGAGGGGAAGCAGGGCACAGGAGAGTACAATCCACACCGTGCAACACCCAAAAACACACAGGGAGGGGAAGCAGGGCACAGGAGAGTACAATCCACACCGTGCAACACCCAAAACACACAGGGAGGGAAGCAGGGCACAGGAGAGTACAATCCACACCGTGCAACACCCAAAACACACAGGGAGGGGAAGCAGGGCACAGGAGAGTACAATCCACACCGTGCAACACCCAAAACACACAGGGAGGGGAAGCAGGGCACAGGAGAGTACAATCCACACCGTGCAACACCCAAAACACACAGGAGGGGAAGCAGGGCACAGGAGAGTACAATGCAACACCCAAAACACACAGGAGGGGAAGCAGGGCACAGGAGAACACCCAAAAAAACACAGGGAGGGGAAGCAGGGCACAGGAGAGTACAATCCACACCGTGCAACACCCAAAACACACAGGGAGGGGAAGCAGGGCACAGGAGAGTACAATCCACACCGTGCAACACCCAAAACACACAGGGAGGGGAAGCAGGGCACAGGAGAGTACAATCCACACTGCAACACCCAAAACACACACACAGGGGAAACAGGCACAGGGGAGAGTACAATCCACACTGCAACACCCAAAACACACAGGAGGGGAAGCAGGGCACAGGAGAGTACAATCCACACCGTGCAACACCCAAAAAACACACAGGGAGGGGAAGCAGGGCACAGGAGAGTACAATCCACACCGTGCAACACCCAAAACACACAGGGAGGGGAAGCAGGACACAGGAGAGTACAGCACACACCCAGTCCTGCACACGGCCCCTTACTGCACTAACACAGTGATTTGCATTTCCCCCATACTTTTCCCATGGCTGTACGACACATTTACCTCTGGGAGGAAGAGACTGAGAGGGGAGAGGGGAGAGAGAGAGAGAGAGAGAGAGAGAGAGAGAGAGAGAGAGAGAGAGAGAGAGAGAGACGTGCAGGGAGGCTCAGACTCAGGGAGCTGGAACCTGACAATTTCCTCTGGAATGTAAACAGCTGGATCTGCACAGATGCATAGATTTAAAAACAATACAACAAAACAACAGGCCTCAATGAGCAGCCTCTCCGTGTGTTTGCACAGAAGACTTTCAGCACCTGAGGTAGTGAGGTTATAGGGCTCTTAGTTCAGGATGTGTGAAAGGGCAGCGGTACGGGCAGTGAGGTTATAGGGCTCTTAGTTCAGGATGTGTGAAAGGGCAGCGGTATGGGCAGTGAGGTTATAGGGCTCTTAGTTCAGGATGTGAAAGGGCAGCGGCACGTGGGCAGTGAGGTTATAGGGCTCTTAGTTCAGGATGTGAAAGGGCAGCGGTATGGGCAGTGAGGTTATAGGGCTCTTAGTTCAGGATGTGTGAAAGGGGGCCCATACGGGCAGTGAGGTTATAGGGCTCTTAGTTCAGGATGTGTGAAAGGGCAGCGGTATGGGCAGTGAGGTTATAGGGCTCTTAGTTCAGGATGTGTGAAAGGGCAGCATTATGGGCAGTGAGGTTATAGGGCTCTTAGTTCAGGATGTGTGAAAGGGCAGCGGTATGGGCAGTGAGGTTATAGGGCTCTTAGTTCAGGATGTGTGAAAGGGCAGCCCATGGGCAGTGAGGTTATAGGGCTCTTAGTTCAGGATGTGTGAAAGGGCAGCGGTATGGGCAGTGAGGTTATAGGGCTCTTAGTTCAGGATGTGTGAAAGGGCAGCGGTACGGGCAGTGAGGTTATAGGGCTCTTAGTTCAGGATGTGTGAAAGGGGCAGCGGCATGGGCAGTGAGGTTATAGGGCTCTTAGTTCCAGGATGTGTGAAAGGGCAGCAGCAGGCACGGGCAGTGAGGTTATAGGGCTCTTAGTTCAGGATGTGTGAAAGGGCAGCAGTATGGGCAGTGAGGTTATAGGGCTCTTAGTTCAGGATGTGTGAAAGGGCAGCAGTACGGGCAGTGAGGTTATAGGGCTCTTAGTTCAGGATGTGAAAGAGGCAGCAGCAACTCTACACAGGATGGGAAGCAGGGCAGGAGGTTATAGGGCTCTTAGTTCAGGATGTGAAAGGGCAGCAAAACACATGGGCAGTGAGGTTATAGGGCTCTTAGTTCAGGATGTGTGAAAGGGCAGCGGTACGGGCAGTGAGGTTATAGGGCTCTTAGTTCAGGATGTGTGAAAGGGCAGCGGTATGGGCAGTGAGGTTATAGGGCTCTTAGTTCAGGATGTGTGAAAGGGCAGCGGGATGGGCAGTGAGGTTATAGGGCTCTTAGTTCAGGATGTGTGAAAGGGCATGAGCACGGGCAGTGAGGTTATAGGGCTCTTAGTTCAGGATGTGAAAGGGCAGCGGTACGGGCAGTGAGGTTATAGGGCTCTTAGTTCAGGATGTGTGAAAGGGCAGCGGTACGGGCAGTGAGGTTATAGGGCTCTTAGTTCAGGATGTGAAAGGGCAGTGCACGGGCAGTGAGGTTATAGGGCTCTTAGTTCAGGATGTGTGAAAGGGCAGCAGGATGTACGGGCAGTGAGGTTATAGGGCTCTTAGTTCAGGATGTGTGAAAGGGCACGGCAACGGGCAGTGAGGTTATAGGGCTCTTAGTTCAGGATGTGAAAGGGCAGCGGCACGGGCAGTGAGGTTATAGGGCTCTTAGTTCAGGATGTGTGAAAGGGCAGCGGCATGGGCAGTGAGGTTATAGGGCTCTTAGTTCAGGATGTGAAAGGGCAGCGGTATGGGCAGTGAGGTTATAGGGGC
>CM072682.1:34190027-34197527 GCA_036884735.1 Huso huso
TTGTTTAACTGTGAGTTTCAATTGAGGCCCAGCAGATTTGTCTCCCGCTCTCCTGAGGGACTGCATTCCCTGCTAATGATCTGCGTGGGTCGAGCTCAGTGAACCCCACCCTCTCCAGCCATGCTGAGTCTGAGCTCATGAATTCTTAACTGGTCACCCGAGCCCGGCTCAGCAGCAGCTCTGACTGACTCGATACCTGAGAGACCAGGGCAGCTGTGTGAGGAGATCCAGCATTGCACAGCTCTGACACAGCCAGCCTTCAGCACACAGCCAGGGCGCGCTGTCACACAGAGCAGCACCGGAGCCGCTAGCATTGCACAGCTCTGACACAGCCAGCCTTCAGCACACAGCCAGGGCGCGCTGTCACACAGAGCAGCACCGAGCCGCTTAGCATTGCACAGCCTGACACAGCCAGCCTTCAGCACACAGCCAGGGGCGCTGTCACACAGAGCAGCACCGGAGCCGCTAGCATTGCACAGCTCTGACACAGCCAGCCTTCAGCACACAGCCAGGGCGCGCTGTCACACAGAGCAGCACCGGAGCCGCTAGCATTGCACAGCTCTGACACAGCCAGCCTTCAGCACACAGCCAGGGCACGCTGTCACACAGAGCAGCACCGGAGCCGCTAGCATTGCACAGCTCTGACACAGCCAGCCTTCAGCACACAGCCAGGGCGCGCTGTCACACAGAGCAGCACCGGAGCCGCTAGCATTGCACAGCTCTGACACAGCCAGCCTTCAGCACACAGCCAGGGCATTGACAGGCTGAAAACAGAGACTCATCTGGGGGTGTCGCTCTGTGTGTGTCAGTGTGTGTGTGTGCGTGTCACTGTGTGTGTGTGTGTGTGTGTGTCGCTCTGTGTGTGTGTGTGCGTGTGCGTGTGTGTGTCTGTGTCACTGTGTGCGCGCGTGTCAGTGTGTGAGCCTCACCATGCTAGAGCTGTGAGAGCGAGGCCCTCCTTGTTATGTCTGGATCCTGAGTTCATTTATCTTGGGATCTGGACACAGGAATGTTTCACTTGTTCTGGTGTGGAAGTGTGCGGGTGCAGGGCTGCTCCCTGCTCTGTGCCCAGGCAGGCGGGGGGGCAGGCGAGCTGTGCCAGGGGGCTGTGCCGGGGGGGGGGCTGTACCGGGGAGGGCTGTGCCGGGGGCGCTGGCGGCTCCAGCAGCTCTCTTGTAAACAGTAGGTTTCCAGCTGCCTCCTCCACACAGACCTGACTCTCACATCAAACAAGCGTCACACACTGAACACACAGACTCAGCCAAGTGCCCTTATACAGTAAAGCAGAGGAACATTTACTTCATAGAGAAGCCAGGCGAGCGAGAGAGCGCAGCTGAACGAGGCTGCATCCTTATAAGAGTGTCCTGCACTAACAGCACAGCACAGCACTGTGACAGCATGGGGAAGCACAGCACAGTGTAATACAGCACTGTGACAGCATGGGGAAGCACAGCACAGTGTAATACAGCACTGTGACAGCATGGGGAAGCACAGCACAGTGTAATACAGCACTGTGACAGCATGGGGAAGCACAGCACAGTGTAATACAGCACTGTGACAGCATGGGGAAGCACAGCACAGTGTAATACAGCACTGTGACAGCATGGGGAAGCACAGCACAGTGTAAACAAAAAGCACAGTAAAGTATACACAAAAAAAGCTTAGCAAACTACAGTAGATGCAGAGCTAGAGCAGGGGGGAGTGTGGCAAAGTGGTTTGCAGAGCGCAGGTGTCGCGGTGATGCAGTGCTCAAGACAAGAACAAACAACAAGGCACGGGCGGAACGGCGCTTTCATTGTAATCCAAAGTGTGATGACAACAGCAAACAATAACGGAGGTCTGGCAACACACAACGATGTGTAATGAACAGCTAAACAACACGGGGCTCCGTCTGTTATCCTCTCTGTCACGGGGACAAACTGCAAAACCACTGAGAACTCACCTAAAAACACTCCTCTCTCAGCTCTGTCATTACCAGCACCTTCATAATAATGAGCGCTAGTCTACACACTCCTCTCTCAGCTCTGTCATTACCAGCACCTTCATAATAATGAGCGCTAGTCTACACACTCCTCTCTCAGCTCTGTCATTACCAGCACCTTCATAATAATGAGGCTTAGTCTCACACACTCCTCTCTCAGCTGTCATTACCAGCACCTTCATAATAATGAGCGCTAGTCTACACACTCCTCTCTCAGCTCTGTCATTACCAGCACCTTCATAATAATGTAAAGTCTACACACGCCTCTCTCAGCTCTGTCATTACCAGCACCTTCATAATAATGAGCTAGTCCACACACTCCTCTCTCAGCTCTGTCATTACCAGCACCTTCATAATAATGAGCTTAGTCCACACACTCCTCTCTCAGCTCTGTCAGAAATCAGCACCTTCATAATAATGACACACCAGTCTACACAGAGTGCCTCTCTCAGCTCTGTCATTACCAGCACAAACAATGGGAATAATGAGCGCCAGTCTCACACACTCCTCTCTCAGCTCTGTCATTACCAGCACCTTCATAATAATGAGCAGTCACAAACAATGGGGGTCAGCTCTGTCATTACCAGCACCTTCATAATAATGACCGCTTAGTCTACAGCACTCCTCTCTCAGCTCTGTCATTACCAGCACCTTCATAATAATGAGGCAATAGTCCTACACACACTCTCTCAGCTCTGACCATTACCAGCACCTTCCTATAATGACCAGACCTCTCCTCTTCTCAGCTCTGTCCCTATGCACCTTTATAAGATCTCTGTGTCTTTACAATCTCTCAGCTCTGTCTTTACCAGACCTCTCTGTGCTTTTTACAATACACACTCCTCTCCAGCTCTGTCATTACCAGCACCTTCATAATAATGAGCGCAGAGTCTACACTCCTCTCTCCAGCTCTGTCTTTACCAGACCTTCATAATAATGCTTTATTACACTCTCTCAGCTCTGGCCATGCCAGCACCTTCATAATGTGAATCAGTCCACACACTCCTCTCTCAGCTCTGTCATTACCAGCACCTTCATAAAATGTTTTTATTAGTCTACATTGAGCTTGTACAGTTACCCCGGGCACCTTCAGAGATGCTGCACCCTAGTCCTGTCCTGGCCTGTCCCACACTGTCAGACCTGCACCTTAATAATGTCCTGTCCTGTCCTGTCCCACACTGACTCTCAGCTCTGTCATTACCAGCACCTTCTGTAATAATGACTAGTCTACACACTCCTCTCTCAGCTCTGCATGAAATCTTTGGAAAGTAAAGAGTTTCCAGTTCTTCGGAGGCAGAGTGCCTGTGGAGCTGTTGGGTTGCATGGGGGGTGATTTCGGCTGTGGGATATCCTGCTCGCGTTGTCTCAGGACAGTCAGCAGGAAGTGTCCTGCACCCCTGTCCGGGACAATCCTTGTCCGGTCACACACAGAGATTGCTGAGATGAAACTTCCCCCTTTCCTGTCCTGTCCCACACGAACTGATTTTAATGTGCGCTCAATAGCCCAGTCCCTGCCAGCACAGAGAGGTGTGGTAAAGCATTACAATGCTTCCCTATGCTTTACCACACCTCTCTGTGATTTATTACACTGTGGGAAGCTTTCATAAGGGCCATGCCAGGTAGCTTACTCTGCTGTGAATCATCTTTAATTACGTGAATAATACGACAGATCCTAACCTTCATGGAAATGTTTTATTAGTTCATTGAGTTTTACAGTCACCCCGGGCGACTGGGAGAGATGCTGCACCCCTGTCCTGTCCTGGCCTGTCCTGTCCCACACTGACTGGGAGAGATGCTGCACCCCTGTCCTGTCCTGGCCTGTCCTGTCCCACACTGACTGGGAGAGATGCTGCACCCCTGTCCTGTCCCACACTGACTGGGAGAGATGCTGCACCCCTGTCCTGTCCCACACTGACTGGGAGAGATGCTGCACCCCTGTCCTGTCCTGTCCCACACTGACTGGGAAAGATGCTGCACCCCTGTCCTGTCCTGGGAGAGATGCTGCACCCCTGTCCTGTCCCACACTGACTGGGAGAGATGCTGCACCCCTGTCCTGTCCCACACTGACTGGGAGAGATGCTGCACCCCTGTCCTGTCCCACACTGACTGGGAGAGATGCTGCACCCCTGTCCTGTCCTGTCCTGTCCCACACTGACTGGGAGAGATGCTGCACCCCTGTCCTGTCCCACACTGACTGGGAGAGATGCTGCACCCCTGTCCTGTCCTGTCCTGTCCCACACTGACTGGGAGAGATGCTGCACCCCCCCCTGTCCTGTCCCACACTGACTGGGAGAGATGCTGCACCCCTGTCCTGTCCCACACTGACTGGGAGAGATGCTGCACCTGTCCTGTCCTGTCCTGTCCCACACTGACTGGGGAGAGATGCTGTCCACCCCTGTCCTGTCCCACACTGACTGGGAGAGATGCTGCACCCCTGTCCTGTCCTGTCCTGTCCCACACTGACTGGGAGAGATGCTGCACCCCTGTCCTGTCCTGTCCCACACTGACTGGGAGAGATGCTGCTGTCCTGTCCTGTCCCACACTGACTGGGAGAGATGCTGCACCCCTGTCCTGTCCTGTCCTGTCCCACACTGACTGGGAGAGATGCTGCACCCCTGTCCCCTGTCCTGTCCCACACTGACTGGGAGAGATGCTGCACCCCTGTCCTGTCCTGTCCTGTCCCACACTGACTGGCTGCATCCCGAGCTGCGGAATTAAAGTCATGGAATATTCACGGACTGGGAGAGATGCGGGCGGTACCCTGTCCTAGTGACCTGGCCAGTGTGTAAGGGAGGGGAGAGCTGGGAGAGGCACTGCGCTATTTCAGACACAGCCAGGCAGGCTGGATCACGTTCACCCTGGCCCTGACCAGCTGTGGCTGGGTCCCGAGGAGCAACACGCTGAGCAGCCAGGGAGAGATCCCTGTGGTGCCCTGCCCTGCCCTGGCACACAGAGAGATGTCCTCCAGAAATCCCACACTGACTGGGAATCAGAGACACTGACAGCTCCTCCTGTCCCTCCACACTGACTGGGAGATGCACACCCCTGGAGGCATTGTCCCAAACTGACTGGGAGAGATGGTGCAACCCTGTCCTGTCCTGTCCTGTTCCACACAGACTCTGGTAAAGATAGGAAGCATTGTCCTGTCCTGTCCATAGGGTCCTGTCCCACAGAGGACTGGGAGATGGGACCCATTGTCCTGTCCTGGCCTGTCCTGTTCCACACTGACATTGGGAGAGATGAGACCCCTGTCCTGTCCTGGCCTGTCCTGCACCACAGGACTGGGAGAGATAGGGAACCATTGTCCTGTCCTGGCCTGTCCTGTCCCACAGGGACTGGGAGAGATGCTGCACAGAGAGGTCCTGTCCTGGCCTGTCCTGTCCCACAGAGGACTGGGGAGAGATGCTGCACCCCTGTCCTGTCCTGGCCTGTCCTGTTCCACACTGACTGGGAGAGATGCTAACCCCAGAGAGGTCCTGGCCTGTCCTGTTCCACACTGACTGGGAGAGATGCTGCACAGAGTCCTGTCTGTCCTGTCCTGTCCCACACTGACTGGGAGAGATGCTGCCCTGTCCTGTCCTGGCCTGTCCTGTTCCACACTGACTGGGAGAGATGCTGCACCCCTGTCCTGTCCTGTCCTGTCCTGTCCCACACTGACTGGGAGAGATGCTGCACCCCCCCTGTCTGTCTTGGCCTGTCCTGTTCCACACTGACTGGGAAAGCATGTTGGGAAGCATGTCCTGTCCAGAGAGTCCTGTCCCACACTGCATGGGAGAGATTGTCAAGCACAGAGAGGTCCTGTCTCCACACTGACTGGGAGAGATTGTAAAACCCTGAGAGGTCCTGGTCCTGTTCCACACTGACTGGGAGAGAAAGAGGTCTGTCCTGTCCTGTCCTAGGTCCCACACTGATTGGGAGAGAGAGGCACCGGGTAAAGTCCTGTCCTGTCCCACACTGACTGGGAGAGAGGTCTGGTAAACCATAGTCCTGCATTGTAAAGTCCCACAGAGAGGTGGTAAAGAGATGGAACCATTGTAAAGCACAGAGAGGCATGGTGAAGCAGATTAATAAACATGTTAAACTGGTAAATGCACAGCATGGGGGAAGCTGCTTTCATGGAGTCTGTTGCTGTTCATGAGGATTCGGTTCACAGGGAGCACAGTGTATTTCTTTATTCCCTTCTTTTTCCATCCCTCCCTTCCTCCCTGTCAGTCTCAGTCTCTCGCTCTATTAGCACAGCGCTGAGCTGCATTTTCCTCTTAGTTCAGTTGGCACTGAAAGCCCTGTTTAATCAACCCTGCGCCTCTCCCTCTCTCTCAGGGTTTACAGCCCCTGTGATCTCCTTTATCAACCCTGCGTCTCTCCCTCTCTCTCAGGGTTTACAGCCCTGTGATCTCCTTTATCAACAGAGAGGTCTCTCCCTCTCTCTCAGGGTTTACAGCCCCTGTGATCTCCTTTATCAACATAGGTCTCCCTCAAAGCTCTCAGGGTTTACAGCTCCTGGGATCTCCTTAATCAACCCTGCGTCTCTCCCTCTCTCTCAGAGTTTACAGCTCCTGGGATCTCCTTAATCAACCATTGTCTCTCCCAGAGAGGCAGGGTTTATAGCTCCTGTGATCTCCTTAATCAACTGGTAAATGCCCTCTCTCAGGGTTTACAGCCCCTGTGATCTCCTTTATCAACCCTGCGTCTCTCCCTCTCTCTCAGGGTTTACAGCCCTGGGATCTCCTTAATCAACCCTCTCTCCCTCTCTCTCAGGGTTTACAGCCCCTGGGATCTCCACTCATGCTCTAGAAACTGCACTTCCACACTGAGCTGCACATTCCTCTGCCCTGTCCCACTGCAGCTGGACCTAAAAACATTTAAATAAAACTAACAACACTCACTGTGACTGCTGGACTATACAGCTAACCCTGCTCACTGTGACTGGACTATACAGCTAACCCTGCTCACTGTGGGTTTACAGCCAACCCTGCTCACTGTGACTGGACAACAGCCAACCCTGCTCACTGTCTCAGACTTTACAGCCCCCCTGCTCACTGTGACTGGATCAACCCCAACCCTGCTCACTGTGACTCTCTATCCAGTTTAAGCCCTGCTCACTGTGACTGGACTGTACAGCCAACCCTGCTCACTGTGACTGGAGGGTACAGCTAGCCCTGCTCACTGTGACTGGACTATACAGCTAACCCTGCTCACTGTGACTGGACCATACAGCTAACCCTGCTCACTGTGACTGGTGGACTATACAGCCAACCCTGCTCACTGTGACTGGACCATACAGCTAACCCTGCTCACTGTGACTGGACTATACAGCCAACCCTGCTCACTGTGACTGGACTATACAGCCAACCCTGCTCACTGTGACTGGACCATACAGCTAACCCTGCTCACTGTGACTGGACTGTACAGCTAACCCTGCTCACTGTGACTGGACTATACAGCCAACCCTGCTCACTGTGACTGGAACATACAGCTAACCCTGCTCACTGTGACTGGACTGTACAGCTAACCCTGCT